>JAPFRW010000411.1:0-66472 GCA_030778065.1 Akanthomyces uredinophilus
GGCTCGCGCCCTGTAGAAGAGAAAAAAAAGAACCCTTTTTCCTATAATTAATTTAACGATTAAAATACTGTAATTAATCGATTTAAAGGCCCTACGATTGTAGGCATAAAGTGCCTATTTGGGCATCTTTAAGTCCTTCCGCGAATACGACTTAGTAATAAGGAATTAGCTCCTACCCACCCTAACCACCCGGAGACGGAAAATGACCTACGCTATATAATATGACTCAAAACCATTTATTCCTTAAAGATCACGATTGATTACTTAAATGCGCACACTCTAGTACCTATAGACAACACACTACCCTTATGGGAATAATCTGTTAATAACGGTGGTAATACTAGACTACTTGAGTGGTGGCTACACCGATTTGCTGGGCGCTTATGTTCCTAATCACACTACTAGTAGACTTTTAGTTATTACTTATTTAATTCTTTTTCTAATAATAGTTCTTACTTAATTGCCAAGTAGCCACTTTAGATAACCTATTACTTTAGGATAAACTTTATAACTATAAGTGCTTTAATCGCGTTCTCTCTTCGCACCAAGACTCTAAATGTTATAATTAATATTATGCTGTGTTTAAGGGGGTATATAAATTAGGCCTAGCACTACAGAGTCTTAGTTGTTCATGCCCGGGCCTGAACATTCTTGGTATCACAGCCTTAGTGAAGTTCTCAAAATAGTAGTAGATTGGGAGCTATTCAATATCGCAATTGCTATAGAAGGGGGTTTTAAAACTACTAATAGATACTACTAGTACTAAAAAAAAACTATTTTTCTGTAGCCTATCACATCTCTATACATAATTTCTTCAGTCAGGTGCGAGTGTCCACTTATACCCGGAGGTACGCCTGTTATCCGCGGTCAAACAAAAGCCAATAGAGCTCAATCGCCGGGCTCTAAACCTCCTTGGCGCTACCTGTTCTCCTCTGTAAGCACTTCTGTTCCTCTGCTCCACTCATACGGCACCAGGCCACTGTTCCGATACAGCGCTCCGTCAAGAGTGGGCAACTGCCTCCCTCCTGGAACGGAAGATTCTTAGGAGGGGAAGTGCGAGCGGCAAGACAGGCGCCTGGATTTTCACTCTTGGCGCAGAAAACCGCAGAGCCAGTGCAGATTTCCTCACTACCAGAGTTGAAGCAGTCAGTGCCTTGGGCCTCAAGGTAGAGGATCTTGCTTCCTGGCGAGGCATTGGGGGAACCATGGCTGGTGCGCTCGCGAAGGCACTCAGATGCGTTCTTGTACTGCTTAGGCTCGCCTTTTGCTTTCCAGCCCGACTTTAGACAGTAGACGGAAGAGCCTTGACACTCCTCTTTCTGACCCGGAAAACAGATATCAGAGATGTTGTACTCCGGAATGTAAGGCTTGCTGGAAGGGTTGACCTTGGATGTCTACAAATCCTGTCAGCTCTTGGTGTGAACGAGAAGTTGCAACGAAAAGTCAACTCACTTGCGGAATGGGTTCACCAAAGGCTGGCGTAACCAGAAAAGCAGCGGCGAAGATGAAGAGTTGCATTGTGAGCGGTGATGGATAAGTTACTACTGCGATGAGTTGTTGGAGATACGAGAGAGAATGTATTGACCGAGAGGATTGCTGGATCTTTTATAGACGGTTGACGAAACAATTTCAGCTCCGGCTTGTGAATATTGACCTGACGCATTCCCATACAAACAGTAGAGTATCATAGCTCGACTCATAGAAGTTATAACGCATAATTTATGAGTGGACGGTCTTGCCTCTTGAGAAATTGAGGCGAAGTTCCGTTCAAGGTGCAGTAGTGCTAACCTTTCGCGTCATTCCTTGAGACGTATGTTATTTGACTCGTGTAGGCCACGACCGAGACGGAACGAGTCCTCCCATACGTTGATGCTGTCTGCTTTTGCCGATACTGCCTATGATAGTGATTGAGCATTTGTGGGTCGTGGTAATGACAAAAACGAGTAGAATCTTCTTTGAGATTGGGTTGCATGACTTTGAGTTACAATCGTCGTTCAGTTAGTTACCAGAAAAGGATCTACAGATTTGAACGAGCCCTGCATTAGTCGATAATCATAGGTAAGGTACCATTATGCACCACTTTTTAACCATGAACTCATGGACGCGTTATTTCTAGGGCACAACCTTTGAGCCCCTGAGCGAGTTTGACTTCGTGCTGCTGCTCAGCCGGGCACGGTCGGTGACTCCAACCATCTGCCATACTTTCTCGCCGTTTTCCATCGCATGACATTGGCTACAATTATGACGGGCATCCCAAGCGCACGCGACAGGGGTTCAGTCATGATTTAAGGCCTCGTCCACAATTTGATGCCGAGAGCGTCGTGCCCTGCTGTCCGGCAGCTGTTTCAACTGCTCATGCTCATTCCGCGAGCCTACCACTTCGGCGCCGCAATATGGCGAGTTGCACAAACGGCACGCTGCCTTGTAGACGGATGAACTTACGTCGGTCACAGTCGGTAAGTCGCGGTGTCTCTTCGCCAATGGCCGTCAACTCTGGCGCGACCCTTGCCCGCGGCGATGGAGGCTTACGCGTTGATTCTCGGTGTATTCTTGGCCTGTCGCTGCAATAAACTTAGACCATTAATTTCCATTGTTTGTGCCCAATGGCATCACAGAAAGAGAGCCGAGGATCTGTTTCAGCAGTGCGGCCGACTGGGGCCTGACTAGCGCTTTTACTATCCTACTACTGTTCTGATTGGGACATGGCGATAGCGAGGCCCATGTCTTCCCTTTCTGCCCACTCTTTGCATTACGCCATCCCGCGGACCGAGACAGCATTGGGGTATGAGAGCAGCCAACAAAACATCACGTACTTGCCAACCAGTCTCGGATCATGTCCAAGGAACGGCCGAAGATTCTACCCCTCGAGCCAGCTGTGGCGGCTCGGGCTGCGATACCAAACAAATCATCGTTTGCTGTATAATATGTGGTTAGGCAATCAGCACTCGAAACGTATAGCCAGCAAGAGGGTGAGATCATTCCATTTCAGCAAGTCTCTAAGAAAGGTAACAAATGAGATAGATAGACCACATTCCCTTTTTCTCCATCTCATGGTAAGCATCTACTCTAGCGTAGCTAAATTGTCTGACGGCAGAAGATCGTTGGCTTGTTTGCCGTCGTTGCATTGAGAACATGAGTGTGAGGCTGCATGCCGACGTCAAAGCTGTGCAGCCGGAACAGCTGTCCATATGCCGGGTTGCTCCCGTTCCAATTCCCCAAGCGATAGCCCTGAGGCGGAAGTCACAAAGATTTACGGCCAGATCGGACTGAGGCCCGCTCGCGTTTGAGTCGAGTTCAAAAAAGGGTACTGTACTTGGCTGCGGGCGTGTCACTGACATTTGTCGCACCCGGACCGTGACTCGCAGTGTTGGTAATCATCGTACGATATGAAATTGGTAGCACGGCCGCAGTATTGCTGTGTTGTTGGAAAGCCATGCTGTACCACTCCGCAAGCGCAGCGGCTGATTCAAGGTGTGGCCGTATATTATGCCATGACACCTGATTCTGCCGGTCTCTAGACACCATTCTCACCTTGCTACACCCTTTATTATAGCGAACCCTGACATAGATTTTGATGTGAGGTCTTTGTTGAATTGGCATCAAGTGCTGTCAGCGTCGCTCTCATGACGATCTTCACGTCGTTTTTCTTCAGAGCGGCGGCACTTATTTCAGACAGAGTTCTTTCGTGAAAATGAATAGTTACAGGTTTAAGCCAGTACCTCTTACAGAACCGTCTGGTGTGGGTAGTATGGTGGTCTTGGGCAGCATCTTAAATTGCGGAGTAATAATGTAAGCGGAATTATGACCACAGCCCAGGACGCAAATTAAGCAGTTCTGGGATTCAGGCAAGCCAGCCGGTTTCGGCGAGACGGAACCTCCGTCGATTACATCGAAATTCTTATTCTCTTCTCACTTTCAGAAGGTGTCACCCATTATGCTGAGGCAATATAAAGTTGTTTGAATTTCTCCTTCTCAACCTTGGTTCGGCACCAGCACTTGCGAGATTCTCAATTACCATACTCATCTGTTTGCACCAACCTACTGCTTGAGAACATTACCTCGAAGAATCGAGTGTGCTCTCTGGCATTTGTTTCGCTCGCTCAAAGAAATCGTACCATTCAGGACATTGATACAACTACAGACACGAGAGAGGTTGTCCCTGACTTTTCACCGCCACCACCACGGTGCTGCTTTCTCCAGCGCAAGACAACTATGAACTCTTGCAAATTCCTTCTCCTACTGGCTAGCGTTGGTGCTGTTGTAGCTCAAATTACAACATCTGGGATCTTTCAAATTCCCTCTAAAGGATCATGGATAGATCGGGTACCAGCCGCCCAAAACAATGGTTTTGCAGCAACAGCTGGATTGCAACCTCGGAATGCCAGCGACCCGACTGCGGACGAGAAGTACTGGAACATGGTCTGCGTTAGTAGCTATCCCAACTTTGAGCCAGGTGACGTACACTAACTGGCTGATGTGTTAGCCGCCGGCAAAGAAAGCTCCCACGCTCCCACCAAGTGGGCAGTCGCTATGTACAGACGGGAACGAGTCTCAGTATGCTATCAATCTTTCTTTTGACTCCTGCTTCAGCGAGAAAGCCACTGTACCCGAGGTTCAACCATTCACCGTTGACTTGTACATACATGTGGTCAAGGGAACGTATTCTGCAAAGGCGCTTGTGGTAACGCCCGACCACTTACACAAGCAGCTGGCCCAGCTCAATTCAGACTTTGAAGACTCCCGTATCACTTTCAACCTCAAGAATACCTTTTGGTATGATTGGCCAAATTTGGGGGTCGGGTTCTCTTTGGGAAGCGAAAAGGGCCGCGACTTTTATAAAGAGACTCGCCAAGGCGGCTCTACGACCCTGAATGTCTACATCTTTCCCACTGCAGACAGCAATGAGAGTTTGGCCGGGGTATTTATCGTCTGTAATCCCTTGGCAGTTTCCCAGCTAATGCGCAATTAACAGATTACGCCCCAATTTTGCCAAACCATGGCAGACGGCTCGAGACAGAGTTCTAACTTTATTGACGACGTTGTCCTAATCTCATCGTGGACGCTCCCAGGCGGGCCACCGCCAACAAATCGAGGACGTACTTTGACCCATGAAGTCGGGCATTGGCTGGGTAAGCACTGCTTCAAGTTGACCATCGATATGGTTGGATATATTTTTGACAAATCACTTTGTTAGGTCTTCCACATCCTCAGCTGGATGAGGCGTGTAGCAGTGTTTTTGAAATGAACAATCCTTTCTCATGGTCACACACCTTTATGCACTATTGTCCAGAGTAAGTTGCGGCCGATCACCTTCAGATGACTATTCACGACAATATCTGTTTTGCGCAAAGCCAATAATAACAACGTACACAGTGATTCAGATCTGCGCTTCAATGCACAGCAAAAACAGGCTATGCATGACGGATGGACGGACCGCATCTGGCTTTGGAACGAATAAGAGCTGAAAGTCACAAATCTCTCTGTCTGCGCATCGAATCGAAGCCGTGTATTGAGCTTCTATTGCATGTGTCTACAGTCTCATGTTTGGGCGGAGATGATGTCAATTCTTGGAGGTTAGGATGCTACTTCTGAGGCTTGATTGCGAAGCGCGGGCACGGCAAGACCCAGCCCACCCGAGCATGCTACCTAGTATTTAGGTAGCGCCTAGTTTATTTTGACAGTAGTTGGCGAAGAATAATAGCTCTTGGAGTTAGACGATTCGGCCAGATCATTATTGTGCGATGAAATTATTAATAGTGTAGAATACATTGATCATTCAAACTCCGATTCGCATCTAGCGCCCTTGAAGAGTACTAGTAATCATTAATGAGTCAATTGGACTTGGTGCCCAAGCTTTGCTATCAGAAGCGGTAAGAAAAAAAAGTCGGGATTTAGGTGCGGCTACACTTGAGAGATAAAGAGGCGCAAGCACATGGCTTCGATGAGCTCGGATAACCTTTCTTCAAACCCATCCTTTACCGATTCCCCGTGGGAATCATTGTGGCTCGAACGGTACTGGGGGTGGCAATAACATTTGCCAGAGCCGACCGCCACTACATCAGTCGTCTAGTCTACTATTGATCTGGGAGACTATACTGCAACAACCTGAAAGACGAACAACTAGGGCATATTTGTAAGATTGGGCTGTACAACAAATTCATCTTAGTCGGAACAAAAGGTCTCAAGTATAACAGTACATGGGCAGATTGTGCCACTGCGCATGAGCATGCAGTAGTGGTAGGCCCTCGCAGCCGGCACCAGCCGTCTCCGCATGCCATGCACAGTCAATCAGCTGTCACAAATGCGCAAGAAGCTGAGCATCCCGCATACGGATATATAACATGTCTGCACCGCCAGGTTTGACTCAAGGCGACGCGCTCAGCTACTGTTCGGCCTCGCCATCATGGCCGAGTCCGCGAATATTGTCTGTGCCGAGAACATCTCGCTGCTGCACCTACTCAACCAGATCCCCTCGCCGCCAACCGTGAATACGCTACCTCTTCCCATCAGTATTCCCGGTCGCTACACGTTACCCTTTGAGGCGGAGCGCTCGCTGGCGAGCACTCTGGCATTCCTCTCCAGCATTACCGACAGTTCGCGGTGCATCACGGCCGTCTGCGTCCAAGAGCAGAGTGGCGGGGACACACTCGAAATCTGCGTCGCAATAAACAAGCAGAATCCAAAAGACAACAATGCGACACTTGACACGATATGCGGTCAGTTCAACCAAATATTTGAGCGGCTCTCTAGCCCCGGACAGGGTATGTCAGCCGATGTCGCAGTCGTCCAATACCACCACGACTGACCAGGCAGGACACCAGGCGACTGCGAGAAGGATACTTTTGAAAAAATCATATCTCTATGCAGAACCAGAGTTCTTTGCCGGTTAGGTTACGAGAAGAGGATCGCTTTCAAGTCCACCAGGAAGCCCCTTGACGCGGCGCTGGAACAAGCCAGACAGTCACTGGTCCAGCTGCGAGCCGGCACAGAAGTGCCCAAGATGGAGAATTATCGAAGAAGATCTTCCTCGATGGACGCCCGAATCTCACAATTTTTGGAAAAGTCGGCCGTTTTGCTAAAGATCCTCAGCAGCTGGGTTCAGCATCAAACCGACAGGGGACTGTGTGCCGTCGTCGACGGCCTCTGCGGCTTCGTCGCGACGGATGAGTGGCGATCCGTGATTGAGCTGATACCAGACCGGCTGATGGATCCAGGCCTGCGGCGAAGCTTGACGAGCATGCTGCAAAAGGGCGCCCGGTACAGGCATGCCGCGCGGATACTGTACCGCACGGCCAAAAAGTGCCCCGGCGCCCGGCACATGAGGGCCATCGCCGTGCACCTTTCAGAATCTGCCTTTAGACGACTGCCCGCGTCTGCGTCGCCCGCGTCGCTCCAGACCACACTGAATCGCATCGTGCCAAACCACAAGCGCGGCGGCGCCGACCGCATCTGCCAAGTGCTCAAGACGACCCCGGACACGTTTGCGGCCCAGACGCGCAGGACGCTGGCCGAGGGCAAGTTTCACGCCGAGGTCCAGCTCCTCGGCCACGTCCTCACGCATCCGTCTCCGAGCCCACCTCGTATCGTGTGCGCCAGCAAGGACGCGTGCTTTCTGTGCAACTGCCTGCTGCAGCAGGCGCACGGCGCCAAGCTCTACACGCCCCGGTGCCACGGCAAACTCTATCCGGGATGGCGGCTGCCGTCGACGGCCGAGTTTCGCCCGCTGCAGGCGTCCCTGAACCGCATCCTGGAGCAAAGGATACAGCAAAGTGCGGCGGCGGTTCTAAGGAATGCCGGGCGGCGGCGCGTGGTGCATCCGGATCCGCCGTGCGAGAGCACCTGCTCGACGGCGATGCTCTCCGTGACCACGGTCGCTGCTGCTGCTGCTGCTGCTGGTGATGGAGAAGCGGACGCCGCGGGCGGTGGTGACATGCTGGTGGAGCGCAACTCGGATACGAAGGTCGTGGAGAATCTCATGATTTCCTCGGACAGGTCGTCTCCGTGCGAAAACAAGGAATCAATGGCACGAAGCTCAGAAAATCTCGTCGTGGGAGGGAATTCGATTCCTCCAGAGACATCTCCTCGCCTTGGCAAAATGGTGTCCACGGTCCGCGATTCGAGTACTCCTTCGGCCACCAAGGGCATTCCGACTCCCCCAGACACGTCTTCATCGTCGTCGACGAGCAGCATGGCATGGTCGAGAAGAGCCGAAGAAGAGGCGCAGCAGGCTGCTGTGAGCAAAAGCACCTCCTCGCATGGAAACGACTGGACGCTCCGCCAGTGCTATGCGCTTGCACAAGGCGAGGTGGTGGCAGCCAGTCTGTCGCCTGAAAAGGCTTCCAGAGTGTACACGGCGGATCTTTTAAGGATACAGCTCGAATACACAAGGACAGAGCATCGGCAGACATTGAGCAGCGCGGAGCAGGCGGCGCCGCACTTGAAGTACCGAATCCAGCAACTCACATCGCGAGAGGCACACACGGTGCGCGAGAGCGGCTACATTTCCATCATTGACGCATCTTCCCTGAACGTCGCAGAAGAGCGTACTTTTAAACTCGACGAGTTGGCAGATCTACATCTGAGCGCTGGCGATTGCATGTTCCGACTGGTATTACAGCCCGCAGTCCAGACTTTATAGCGACTCTTCTTACTCTCTCGAATCCAGAGAATAAACCATCCTCTCTCGAGTCAATCCGTTTTTTTATATCCATATCCTATGGCAGGACGAGTTTACACGCGCTACTTCTCTAGTAGGGATTCCCCCCCGAGACGGCAGGATGGCCCCAATCATAGTCGAACCGCCCCCAGCCGCCATTCTCCATCTCGTGCGCCATCGACATTGCAAACACGACCAAGTCGTGCGCGCCGTCCCTCGGCACCTTGCCCTGGCACACGTTGCCCCCCATGGCGACGTTGAGCAGCACCGTCATGTCCCGCAGCGGCCTCGTCCCCGCGGGCACGGCGCACTTCATGACCGGCCGGCCGTCAATGTACCAAATCATGCGCCCCTGGCCGCCGCCGCCGCCGGTCTGATCCCACGCAAAGTCGTACTGCACGGGGCGGCGGTGCATGTCCGGGACGCGCGTGCCCAGCACGCGGTGCCTGTCGCCCTGGTCGTGCTGGCCCCAGTGCAGGCAGCTGTGGTTCTCGCCGTCGCCGTTCCACGTCTCGGCAATGTCAATCTCGCCGTCCGTCGGCCACGCAAACGGCTCCCGCGGCAGCAGCCAAAAGGCCGGCCAGATGCCCTCGGCGCCGGGGGAGAGGAGCACGGCCGTGAGGACGCCGCGGTCGTGCGTGAGCGTCTGCCGGCTGACGAGGCGCGCCGAGGTGTACTTTTGGTCGCCGTCGCTGGCAGAATTGTTGGCCACGGCGCGGACGACCAGTCTGCCGTCTTGCGTGCTGGTTTTTTCACAAGTCAGGACGAGCTGTTTTTTTTTTGAAAAAAAAAAAAGAGGAGGAAGAATTGAACAAGTCCAAGGGGCGGAGAGAAAAAAGAACTCACTGGAAAGCATTCTGGGACTGGTCCGTGTAGTTTTGCAGCTCGTGGTTGCCCCAGCCGTCGGTGCCGTGTCCCGTCTTTGCATCCCACTCGTGCGAGATGGCGACGTGCGGGAGAAACTGCGGCTGCCAGTACACGCGAGAGCCCTGCGGCGGATGCTGCGGGATCGACGGCGGTTGTCCATCGCCGCCCTGCTGATGCGGATGAGGGGGCACGGGTGGTGGCTGCTGCTGATTGTTTCCCGGATAGTTGCCCGGAACTGGCGGCGGCTGCTGCTGGTAGTATTGCTGCGGCTGCTGCTGGCCTCCGCCAATCATGCCATTGAACTCATTCTTGATTTGGTTGAAGCGGTCTTTCCACGGCATCTTGGCTCAAAGGTGTGCTTTATATCTGAAGGGAATTGGAACAAGGTGGTGCCGATCTGACCGATGCTAGTGAAATGGTGGCTGCGGCGTGGCGTCAAACAAAACCTCTGAAATCCAAGCACAGTGTCACGTTTGAAACCCTGAGAGTATCTCTCAGCTGGTCTGGAATATCTATCGTCTTGAATGTTGGTCGCATAAGTGAAAGGTGAGCGAATAAAGGTTTCGGCGGTGATGATGATGATGTTGGGCGTACATGCGGACCCACTGAAGAATTGCTGGGCAGTGGCAGTGTATATGCGGGCTGTGTGCGAGGAGACTGCCGACCATGTAACCAATATTCATATTAATAATAAAAAAGACCTGACTGCCAAGTCTCATATCCCATTGAATGAGTGGTATTGAGCTAACATTTATATACCATTTGTTTCCTTGTTTTGCGCATCGCGCCCCAAAACGCCTCGATCAAAATGATGCCTTGAATAAGAAATCTACCATATGCTGGCTGTCTTTGCGCTCTAGTGTCTTCTCGCTGTCGTTTTTTAAACGTGAGCCCTCGTGAGGGGCATACCGTTTTTGTTTCCTTTCTTCCGCAAAGTGTGTACAGAGTGTTGTTACATAGAAGTGGTGCGTGTTTGTGGTGACGCTTTAGGCCGGCGTGTTGCAGAGACGAAGAATGCCCTCGTACATGGCAAACATGATGGCCGCGCTGGGCACGGTGCGCAGCAGGTGCGGCGTCAGGCCTCCGTAGAGACCCATGAGGCCCTCCTCCTTCCAGACGAGCTTGAAGCACTGCACGAGACCCGTGTACTTGAGCTGGCCCCCGTTTGCGACGGGTGCCTGTCGCAGGCGCGTGCGCGCCACCTCGTGCGGGTAGGCCAGGATGGCCGCGACAAACTTGGCCACGCCCGCGGCGCCAAAGTTGCCCGTCCACTCGACCGAGCGGTCCCACGTCGTCTTGGCGCGCCCGCTGCGCTCAATCTGCTCCTCCCTGCGCGCGAGGTACGCCTTGAACTGCTCGTACAGCACCCAGTGCAGCGTCGACTCGGCGACGCCCAGGTAGCTCGCGCTCATGCCCTTGTACATGCCGCGGACGCCCTCCTCGCGCACAATCTGCCGCACGCAGTCGTAGCTGTTGCGGTATCGTCTGCGCACCTCGGCGCCGCCGCCGGCCCGCTCCGCGACGTTCTTGTCGAGCTGCATGCGCGTCTTGATCATCCAGATGGGGTTCGTGGCCGTCGACGTCGCGATGCCCGCCATGCCGGCGGCCAGCATGTGCACCCACGGCGCCTCCTGGCCGTCGTTCCAGCGCTCGGCGAGGATGCGCTTGCCGTTGCCGTAGACGTAAAAGTTGATGGCGCGCGCCGGCACCACGCCGACGAGGTTGGGCCCGAGGCCCTTGAAGAGCGCCTTGGTGCCCTCGGTGCGCTGCACGGTGCGCAGAATGTGCAGCGTGTCGCCCAGGTGGTAAAAGGCAGCCGAGAGCGGATTGCGCGCCGTCTGCGCCTGCATGGCTTGCGCGGCGCGCAGCTGGGCCTGGTAAATGTCGGACTGGAGTCGTGTCTTTAAAACGTCGAGCGGCGCGGTAAGGGTCGCGGCCGTCATGCCACCGATTCTGTACGCAGTTAGCGAATCATCTCGACGATAATTTTTAATACAGGAAAATGCGCACCCTCCAGCCATGAAATGCACCCAAGACTTGGCAAAAGGCAGCGCCTTGACTTGACCCCTGGGCGGCAGGGTGTCGTCGGGCAGGATCTCGCCCGTCTCGCGGGACTGGACCAGCGTGGCATGCTCGATGGCTGCATGTGAAGGTTGAAAAGGTCTGCGCTCATCGCGCCCAGGGGCAAAGACCTGCTGCTGTGGCTGCGCCATCGCGTCGGCTGGCGTTGCTCGTTGAAGGTGTCTCCGTCGTGCTGCGGACGCCGTGTGGCGGCGGAAGGGACGTTTCGAACCAAGGTAGAAACCGAAACACCGCTTGTCGTCGTTTTCAACCGAGAGATGGGCTATCGACTCAAAATACGTCCATCGAAAAGACGGCAATGTGTTGACTTGCAAGAATGGAAAAGAATGAGAGCGGGTGAAAGGGATGACGATTTTCTCCAGGCTGACCCAATTTTTTCTCAGCAGTTGTTAGAGGCGGTTCCTCTCAGGCACAGACAAGACTTCGGTGTGTCACAGTTCGCGCTAACGTATCGAAGATGCCCAATAGACTGCCAACTTTAGACGATGAATTGGCGAAAAGGTAGGACAGTCGGGGCCAGCTATTCTTTTTGTAATTTGATGCTCTGCAGTCGTTATGCCTTGGCAATGATGCATAGTCACACAAGCAACACTATCCGAGACTGTTGTCATCATATTTGTACTCCCTAGAACAATGGTTGCACGACCTGATCGATGGACGAGAGGCAAGAGTCATAATTTTATAATTATTATAGAATAGGCATTGTCATGGTCGTATCCATAATTCATACATCGACGTCGCATCGACGTCTCAAAAGCCCAGTACTGTACATTTCGGCCCAGTTTTGACACAATATCTCAATGCGCTCATGGCATTGCTTTCCCACTGTACTTCCCTCGCGTTTACTACTCAATGCGAGGGCGGCGGCGGCGGTGGCGGAGGCTGCTGCGCTGGTGGATATGGCGGCCGCATGTAGTTGCCCTCCGTCAGCATCGATGCCACCTGGTTCAGCCGTGACGGGTCGCGCCCTCGTTGCATCGGGGGCGGGCCGGACAGGCCGGACAGCACTGGCGGCAAGCTCATCCTGCCTGGTTCGGCGCTCAGATCGGACCGCGCACTAGAAAACGGCCCAGGACTGTACGCCGTGGAATGCATGGACGCACTGATATCCGTCTCCGCGCGGCTGCTGGGGCGAATTGTCATGCCGTCCATGGCGAGGGGCGCGGGGAGCTCATCGGGCGGCGATATACCCTCCGAGACCACCTGTGCATCGCGCTCCACACGAATGCCCATTTCTCGTCTCAGAAGCGTCGCCTCCTCTTCTGTCACAGTGCGCCATGTGCATTTAGCATGCTTCTTGGTGCAACCTTGGCAGGCGGTGAGATGCTTCACACAGTGCAACCGCAGACGACGACAGCGATCGCACGCTGGGCTGATGACATCGCCACGCTGCAGCTTCTCTGCTTTTTGTGTGACGAGTGAGCGCATAAACTCGGCGCGGTGGTCCATTTCTGTCATGGCCGAGCTTTCGGTCGGGTGGCCGCTGCTGCCGGAGCGGCCCGAGGTTACGGACAGGCGGTGCTGAGTAGGGTGTGGCGATGCGACGGACGGAGAAATGGGCAAAACTCCAACCGGCGATAGAGCAGTTACAGACTGCGAGCGAGACGGCGGTACTGTAGCTGACGCCGACGCCGTATGGAACTGCTGAAGGAGGTCCGCGTGAAGGTCATATGGCGCGCCGGAAGCCGTCAGTCGAGAAGGTGGGACGCCACCGGTCGAAGGATATCGCTGGCCATTTTCCGCATTGCGTCGTCTAGAGAGGTCGTGCTTTCGTTGTCCTATGCGATGATGTAGTATGCGCGCCCTAGCGGCCACTTCGTCGGCCCTTTTGTACAAGACAGAGGCCCGAGACTCGAGAATATCCAAGGTTGCCAACTCTGCCGTCTCGTCTTCCTCGAACGGGTGCTCGAGCGGAAAGCGGTCGAGTGCCCCAGAGGAGATCAATCGCCAGTCATCTTCCCCGATTTCGCATTGCAGTCCTTTGAAGTGAAATTGGCAACATCGGGTGCCGTTAGGTAGTGTGGCAAAGACAAATTCATTGGGATGCGTCTTGGCGTGCGAAACAACATCGATCCAGCTGATTGGATTCGCAAACGGCGAGGTCGCGTTTGTTCTTATTGGTCCATCAAAGAAGCGCTCGATACCTTTGATGATTCGTGGCCCTGTGAGCTTTGCGCCAAGGTTGGCCGCTAGGCTCTCCTGCCGGTCCAATACACCTTGTTCGTGTAAGCGCATAGTTTGTCAGGCAAAATGTGCAGGAGTCATACCCTCATAATCGGCAAGAAGAGTTAGAATATCTGCAAATGTATCACCATCGCCCTGGATAAGAGCCAGACGCTCAACATTTGGCCTGGGTAGAAAGTTGATGTATCCAGCATGGCCTACACGAGTTAGCACATGTTTGCTCTTGTAATGCGAGTAAACTCCTTTCTCCAACCCGTAGCTTTCTTCGCCCTCTTGCTCTCATGCAAGTTGCCGCAAGTCAGCCAGGCTGCATGTGCTCAAGTCGCACAACAGGTTGAGGCGAACGGACGCTAACAACGCTTGTGGCAGCTGGCGTGGATGCGGAGCCGCATAATTCGGACCATCTGGAGACGGAAACAGGAAGCTGAAGTCTCGTGCGTTTGCGCCACACACGAGGCTAAAATGAGAGTCGCAAAAGCGGGTAAAAAAGGGAAATATAGCAAAAGTGGTGATGGGACTGGGGAGTCGAGGAAATAACTCACTTTGTTGCAGAGGGTTCTGTTGCGGTGAGGGATAGCTGAGCTGGCCGCCGCTGTCGATAGCAGAACGCTTCCTCTTGTGTTCGAGGTCGGGAGTGTGCGACATGGTCGTGTGGGATGGCCGACTGGAGAAGAGAGGGCGGCTGCTGGACCGTCTTGGCAAAGGTCCAAAATTGGATGGCGAGAACAAGGTTGCTTCGTTTGGCGGATCTCGGGGTATCTTTGCAAGCGACGTAACGAGAGACAAGGGCCGCGTGCGAGCAGCCGGGCGGCGAGCGTATCCGTCGGCACGAGGTGGTAAGAGGTTATCTACACGCGGGAGGGAAAAAAAGAGAATACTAGCCGATGCGGGAAATAGATGAGATGAAAATCAACAAGGGTTTGTAAGCAATTGGACGGTGTGATTGAGTAAAAGTAAAGACTGTGGTGGTGTAGTGACAAGAGATGGGTTGTGCGAATTATAACACGCCGAGATGCGCGGGAGGCGGCTTGCCCCTGCACTGTTATATCCAGCGTGTGATTCTGCAAGCCCACTCTTTGAAACAAGAGCAGTTGCAAGGGAACAGTGAGTAAGAAACAAGACGGGGAATGCTTTCCGTCAAGCCTTTTTTTGCGAGCCGATGCTGTCTTCCGTCGATGTGGGTGGGCAGAGAGGTACTTGAGGTACTTGAGGTACCGGCACAATGGCAGTGGCAGCGGCGACGGCGGCGGCGGCGGCGGTCGTGGTGCGCGTGGTCGTGGCCAGGGGACCTGTCAGTCTGTGGGTCGCCAGACGCACATTTGGGGGGGGGCGAAGAAGAAGAGGTGAGAAAGTGTGGACGGGGACCCTTGCTCCGTTTATCAAAAGTCTGGCCCGCGCTATTCGGAATCAGACGAAAGAAGAAGCCGGCCTCGGGGGGAGGGGGTGAGAAGGAGAGAAGAGGAGACGGCGCGGCGCAACGATGTGGTGGTGCGCGGCGGTTTCGATGCTGGCTTCCCCCGTTCGTGATGGCGTTTGCAAGTCGTGGTTTCGCAGCCTGTCCGGGTGTTGAGAGTTGAAACGTTAAAAGAATCTAGAAGGCGGAGAAGAGGCCACTAGATTAGAAAAGAGAAAGATGCAGGGACAAGAAAAAGCCGGTCGAGCAAGGGAGATGTACCAGTGCTGTGTATAGACGGCCTGTGTAAAACGGCCATCGGTTGAGCACGCGTTGCGGCGAGTGCAGATCTTTTTCACTATCGAGAGGAGCAGGAGGAGGTGAGGGTCTTGAATGACTAGCCGGTGTGCTGAATTGGTGACATTTTCCGGGTGGACGAGAATGGGATCAGCAGAGACGATTGTGAGAAAAATTGGTTGATTGGAGAAATGTGTCAGTGGCGGGTTTGTCGTCGAGTAAGTTGCCAGCTGCGCCGTCTACAAACGAGCGGCGCAAGATGTGCAGCCATTGTCCTCAACAGACGTACACAGATTGCCAGACAGATGGGTCGGCAGAAGCAGCACACGACTACAAGGACCAGCAGCTCCAGTCACCAGCATTCGGCCATCACCAAGCATCAATTCAGTAATCAGAAATACCTAGGATGCGTATGCAGGCATGCAGATGCAGGCCAAACTGCTGGTAACCAGCGCGGACAGGGCCACGAGGACTCATCCATGATGGTCCAAAGTGCGCAACGCACGCAAGGCAAAGCCACAGCGCAGCCATTTGAGATCAAAGGAGGCCCTGATCATCCACAGCGGGGTAGACCAGCGCGTTTCCAGTGGGCAAACTGGGCAATGATGTGCAAGGCAAAATCCGTCCAGATGCAGCGGAACAAGGGGGACAGTTAAAAAATAAAATAAAAAAGAAAGGATGATCCTCAACACAATGGCTTTTTGATCTAGGCTGGAACAAGGCATCAGACCGGAGACCGGAGTCAAGCCCACTCCAGTGCCACAGTGAGAGAAGCCAGAAGACAGAAGCACACAGCGCCTCCAGCGGCCCAGAGCCCCAGCCACATACCAGCCCCAGCGCACATCATTTGCCAATCTGCCCCTCCTTTTTCTAGCCGGGGGGCCTGGACATGGGGCCTTTTAGGGGCGGTGATGGGGCTTCCGGGGGCTTCTAGGGCGAACAACGAACTTCTGGGGGTCTTTTACCGGGTGACAGGGAGCCACGCGTGCCACGCTGCAAAAGGTTTCTGGAGCTTCCATCCAAAGGGACCACTTGGAGCGTTCCATTAACACACCGGTACCTATGCGTTGAATCCACTGCGCACCTCGGCAGAAGGAGTCAGTTTCTCCAGTTCTGGATAGGCACGTCCAATTGTGGAATTCCCTGAAGAAAGGGAAAGAAAATCCACTCATCATTAGTAGTGGTAGTCTGTTGCTGCAAGAAATGCAGGCATGCCTCGGAGAGCTCTGGCTGAAGCTGTGGCTGTGACTATCCCATTTCAGCCCCGATTGTCAACACATCTTCGAGCTTTGCCGTCTCAGCATCATCCATCTTACACGCTTACTGGTGATGCTACAACAAGGCATATTAGCACGCTTCTCTTGTTTATTCTTAGCGCAAAATTCTGCCAGCTGCACGCTTATTCAACTTTTGTGTAGCCACTAGCCCACGTTCCATCTTATCCTTGTCCCTCCCATCTGCCAAGTTATTACTGAGAACACCACCGTGCACAATCAATCCCACGTCCCCAGCGGATCATTGTCCGTGTAAGCGAGGCCGGCCCTACCTAGGTACGTGCCTCCCTACCGGTACTGACCCCTTCCCATCCCTTCTCCCTCGTCTCATGTCCACTCTAAAGACCACTCTCCCCGAGTCATGGGCGTTCCGCATCGCCAATTGCACCTGGGTATCCGTCCACAAGGTTTCCGGAACTCTTCATCAAGTCCCTAATCTAGTATCCCGAAAGATGAAAAGGTTCATCGCAACAAGGCAACATGGCAATTGGTCCATCCCCGCCACCCGGGTATTGTCTTCTCGCCACAAGGCGCGCCTTTCCGAAAATGCCCAAACCACATGACTTTGTTGCAATATAATCTGCATGTGCTGCGCCTGTTGAAGAGAAAAAGGAACTAGACCAAAAAGAAATACCAGATACCCGGAAACTAGTGCCCTGCTCCAAGGCAAGGCCATCATTCCTGACGTAGCCCCAGCCCGTCCACACGCGCACGCGCTGCAGAAGTGGCAAATCATAGATGGCGCTCCCCCGCATTGCCAGAAAATGCTTGGTACGAAAAGCTTCGATGCATTCTATCTATTCCAGTGCTACTGGGACACCCCTGCCCGCAACCTTGCGATCAACGGATCAGCCTGATCTGCTTTCGGGTGTGCATGCTGTGCCGTTTGTCGGCACTTGGCCGTTGCGCTGGCGAACGTGCAACTATAGCTCCCACTCACACACACGCCTTGCGCACAGTATCAGCGGACGACCAGAACCCAATCATTCTCGAAATTCTCCGCAGCAAGTATTGAATTTACTAATTCAACTACCGAGATTCTTGCTTCTCATTTGCCATCTGAATTGCCACCACATACTTCATGCCCATCAGCTGCCCACCTCGGGGCCCAGTGCTTCTCCTCACTAAATCAAGGCGGCGCGCGCCAAAAAAAAGTCACCGCTGGCAGAGCTGTCCGCACTAAGCCCAACCAGGAACTAGCGCTCCCTACCCGCCGGCCAACCACAGGCCAATGCAGGCAATGCGGCTGCTCCACCCTCCAACATCGATGGTGGCACAACCCGTCCAAAGCTTTTCGAGAGAGCAAAAAGCCATATCCAAACACTAAGCTTTGTCGCGACGATTATCGGCCCCGGTCATTTCCCATCAGCGAATTTTCTCCGCCTCTCTCCTTGTTTTCCTTCTCTTCTCTGGTTCTCGGCTCTCGCAGCAATTCCGACCCCCGCACTCGTGACCTTTCCCGCCACCGTTCCTCTCTTTCCAGCATCCCACAACTTCACACAGCGGTCAGCCATGTCGGATAGACCTGCGCACCGAGGCGGCCGTGGAGGCGGTCGCGGCGACGGCGGCCATCACCGCGGTGGAGGCAGAGGAGGCTCTCGCGGCGGTGGTGAGCGCGGCGGTCATCGAGGCGGCCACGGCGGTGATGGCGGGGAGAAGCCCAAGAAGGAGAATATCCTGGACCTCACCAAGTACATGGACAAGCAAATCACGGTCAAGTTCAACGGCGGCCGAGAAGGTACGTAACTCTATCGTGCTCTTCCTCGGCATCATGGTCGGGCGACGGGAAATGGAGGAGAGAGCTAATATGATTGGTGGTGCAGTCACGGGCACGCTCAAGGGCTACGACGCTCTGATGAACCTTGTCCTCGACGACGTGCAAGAAACAGTCCGCGGTAAGGAAGACCTTTTTTTTTTCTCCTATCATCGAGTTCGATTGAAAGAGAAGAGACGAAGAAAACCTGTTGCTAACGCCGCTCACGAAACAGACGAAGAAGGCAACGAATCCACGAGACCCCTCGGCCTGGTCGTCGCCCGCGGCACCCTCCTCGTCCTCGTCTCTCCCGTCGACGGCAGTGAACAGATTGCAAACCCTTTTGTCCAGCCCGACGACGACGAATGAGCGGCAGTCCCTTCAATATATTTTTTATATCCAACCTCATGAATGGAAACAAGGAGAAAAGAGAGCGATGCCGGGAAACACGAGCGTTGTGACGACACCTCGGCATCGTGATGATCCGGGATGGGCTACGTCTCCAGATTTGGAGAGACTAGTTGCACAGACGTTTGATGCTGCTTGGCGCATATAGGTGAGATGGTGGCTTTGTATTATTTCGAGGTCATGTCATTTGAATGAGAGAATCTGGAAATGACAATTGACAGGAGGCGCACCGATAAAGAAAGGAGAGTTTACAGCCATACGTTTCTCTGAAAGGGAGAAACTAATAAACAGGTCAGAAGAGAGGGACAACCAGGGAGCAAGGAAAATAAGAAATCCGAGGAAAAATTACAAAAATCACAAAAATCACAAAAAACATAGCAAATATTTCTCAATTGGCTGTCTACTAGAACACGCTCGTCCGTCCCTCCTCCCGTCTTTGTAGAAATGCCTTGCCAGTTCCCTTGTTCTAGGGCTGCCGCATCCTCCATTTGTATCCCATAACAACAGCCGCCAGTGCTGGTACACGTTTTCGTTAACAACCAAAGGGCCTGACAACCAAAGGGCCTGCTTGCAAACAAAAATACAAATTATAATCGCTCATAATCCAAAACTCAATTCACGCGCGCACGCATCGGAAAGAATACCGCCCATCTTCTCCTGTAGCACCGACATTAGCCAATGCTCCAATGCGGCCTTGATATTGCTGAAAATGGCCAGCTAGCCCGCGATCGCACGTCGTTGGTCTGAAACTGATGGCGTCTAAAGGGGCTCGACTAGATGCCCCTTGCTTGCTTGCTCCCTTTTTGCAAGTCGTTAAAGGCGCTTGCTAGCTGCTTCTTCAGCTCCTTGTAGCTGACAATAAAACTCGTCTGCTCATCCCGGCTCGTCAGGCAAATCTTTTCGTCCGTGCCCGCGTCCAGTTTGTTGAGATTGCGCAGCATGTGACCCATGTCCAGCACTGGATTGTTGTTACTATCCACCTGGTGGAATACGTGGTCACGGAAGAGCTTTAGCATGTAGCGCTCCCCGTTTTCGGACCATGCCCGGTCGCCATCAAACTCTTGTCGCTCATTCACGACGCCGAGCTTCATCAAGAGGCGCGCAATACGGCCATTTTCGAGTTCTCGGTAGAGCTCCGTGTTGAGCTCGTCCGCCTGATGTTGGCTCTGGTCCAGGGCGGTGACAATGTGGCCCGCAACGCCTCGGAGGAATTCATCAATCGTCTTCTGTGCCGGTGTTTGCGCAGGCGTGAAAAGCCATATTATGGTGTCGCGAAGTTCTGCCGAATATGTTCTACTCATCTGCTCCAGAGATGCTGTGATATTATTGAGATGCGCTGGTAAAGTGCCGGTAGCCAGGCAGAGCATGGTGCGGCCAAATTGCACGAAATCGTCTTGTTGTAACTCGGGTAGCGGGCGGCGGTTTTCAAACTGCACAACATCGAGAATTGAGCAAGCATTCAGACGGATTCTGTTCTTGCCCGTCAGCAGAATTTTGCTGACGTCGATGCACCTGGCAGCCAGATTGCTCGAATGAATAGCTTTGAGTGCGTTGGCAATTTGTGAAATGTAACCCCATAGTACGGCTTCGGAGATGGGCGATTTTGGCTGGAATCGCTGTCCGTGAACCGGGTTTGCGGTCAGATGATGCTCTGCTAGCGACTTGGCTAGGGGGTGATAATCCTGCACAAATATGAGAGAGCTGTCGCCAAAGGCTCTGGCAGTAAAGGCGTCGTGTATAGTGACGACATTGGCATTGTCGATGCGTCTCCATTCCTTGACCGATCTGATCGCGTGCTCATTTGTGAGCCTGAAGCCTTCGATACGGCGCAGACAGTAGTTGTTGCCGGTTTTGGACGAGGTCGCTTTGTAAACCCAGCTGGGGTATCCGAATATGCTGACATTTTTGCGCTGGCTCGTATCGAGCGCAACGAGCGAGTGGTAATTGTCCAGCTGTGGTAGCTGGGAGTTGGGCATGACTTGCAGCGACGCTTCCGACTTGCGTTGCATCTCTTCCCGCATCTTCTCGGGGATGAAAAAGTCATGTGTGACGCGGTGGTACTGCATGAGATCCTCGCGATGTGGCCCAACGGGTGCATACAGATGATATTGTAATGGCTGTAGCGGCGCTGAGAATGCGCCAGCTCCTTGGTAGAACTGCTGCGCTGCTCCGGACAGGCCTCCGTGGCTCTCCGCATATGGATTGAATTGGGCAGCTGGAAGCCCCTGCACAACAGCCCCCATGCTGAAGGGGTCAAAAGAGACGGGCCCATCAGGAGGGCCCCCGTTGGCAGTTGTCTGCAGTCGTTAGTCAATGCGACGGGTCCTGTCAATTCATCCCAACTCACGGCAGAGGCATTTGCGTCAAACGACGGCGTGAACTCGCGAATCGCGGCAGGGTTAAAGACAGCATCCCCCTCGACTGGCGTTGCAGCGCCAGCTAGGCTTGTCAGCAAAGAGCACTCGGGAACAAAGGTGCGATGCGGGCTAGCAGGTTGTACCTATTCCGCGAGGGGTAAACGCCGGCGCATTGGCAGCCTGCGAGGTGAACGACTTCTTGACGGCCGCCGCAGGCCCAAGATTGGCTGGCGTGAATGACGGCGACTCGACATTGAAGGATTTTTTGGATCTATCCGAGATTAGTCGCTTCATCAGCGCGAGTAATGATGATTGCGTACGAGTCTTGTTGGTTTTGGTTTTGGTTGTTTCCTTTATTCTGCTCGTGTGAGAAGGTGCAGCCTTGGTCCTCGTAGCGGCAATGGCCATATATCAAAACGTTTCGGCAGAGAGTTTCCTTGTTTTCTGGTCCATGTCAGCGTAGTTCCTGCCTCGCAGTTTCGTTGTTCTTGTCTTCCCCGGGTCTCCAATATTCCTCTCCTCTCAAGTCTTTTCCTTCTCCGGGTTGCGTTCCCCTTTTCTTCATGCTTCTCCCCACACAGAATGCGCGCCAAATGATGCATGTACTGACCTCGGGTTTTAACTCTCGGCGAACCGACCTGGCGCCGCAGCTCGCTAGATTGGTATCGGGGGGCCGCCATGTTCGATTCGGCAGATCGCGTAATTATATCTGTGTCGGAGGATGAGCGGCGTTAGTACACAGCCGATATTGCAGCACTTTATCCAGCCTCTGCGGTCTGCGCGACCGATGTCGCCGTCCGGGGTGTGGTGTTGGGTTCGCGAACGGGGCGCAGCGAGGGAGAACAGTCAGTGTTGGGGGGCGTCATACTCAGATCTTGTAGACATCAGCCATGGTTCAATTGATCGCGGCGACGCGGCGCCCATGAAAAAATTCGGCCGATGGTCAAGACCGTGGGCGAGCTGGGTTGCCGATTGCGCCAGGTGAGGCACGGAGAGGCGGACGGCGCGAGGTTGATGCCAGTGGGGAAGACGCGAGCTGCGGCGGGGATGCGAGTTGCTGAGCTGCGTGTCTCTCTGCTGCTGCTCCCAGCCTGGCGCTTGCTGGGCGGAATGGGGTGCCAGATTGCGCTAACTAAGTTCCTACCTAGCATGCTGAGGTGGTGCACGGTACGCAGGCAGGCGGAATTATGCCCTTTCTCACCGCCTGGCCGCGTGCCCAGCAGCAGGTACCTACCCCCACTGTACACGCGTGGGGGCGTTTTTAGAGAGGTCCTCTACTGAATATTACTTGGCCCTTTCTTTACCATATTATAGGCTCTAATACGTCTTAAAACGAAGATCAAAAAGGAATTCTAATAGAGCTAGGTGCTTTAAGAGGGGTATGATAAGGCTAGAAAATATTATAAACGACGAGCGTGTCTGGTGCCCTCTCCAAAAACACCCCCGCACTGTGGCACGTATTGAAGCGCACTGGAGCTCACTGAAACTCACTGAGGCTCACTGAAGCTCATTTAAACTCAGCAAGATTCACTCAGCCTCCTACAAGTTGCAAGATGTCTGGCTCGGTCGATAGCCAACTAAACGTAAGTTGTGCTGGTGTTTCCTACTGCCCCGTCTTCTACACCCAGCCCGCTTTCAAAGTTGATGCGCATCTGTCGTCTTCCTTGCATTGCCCCAATTTCTCCTCCTGCGGTTTTCTTTCAAATAGCGTCTACAGACATGATACCCTACAGTGCCATCAGGCAGAGACGTTTTCGTCAGCGTCGTTCTTCATTGTGTTTTTCGCTTTTTCTATGTTGCCTCTCAATTACTCTTATCATCGCTTCCTCCTTATTATTCTCGGCCAATCGCTGTGTAGAGAAGTGATAGACATCAACAATCTGCCGCAAGCAGGAGGCGTGTCTTCGCCTGCCCTCACGGACAAGCGTCTACCGCAGCATGACCATCCATTATGTATTTGAAATCCTTTTTTAAGAAAAAGCAAAACTATTTCAGAATGTAGTCAGACTTGTCAGCTACTTTTGCTCAAGGTACTGAGCCCAATTCATGTCGCCAGGCCTGTGTTCAACAATACGCGCTTGACCCTGGTTTATAACCATGATGGCATCTGCGCTGTCCAAAGTCGGCATTCGATGAGAAATAACGACCCTGGCACATACTCTGAAAGCATCGTCGAGAGCCACCGCTATTCTCTCTTCTGTTTATTCATCTAGACCTGCTGTCACTTCGTCCATCAGGACAATTTTAGATCTCGTCGCTTCGTGGTGCAGTATCGCGCGGGCCAGTTGGAGGAGCTGTCTCTGGCCGATCGATGGGCCCATGTCCTTTCACTCTGATATTTTAACAAGCTCAGGAGACTCAACAGCACAGTTGTTTTTCCACTGCAGAATAAATGTTAGCAGAGGGCCGGCAGAGGCACATGTATAAAGCTAGCTCATTGCCAGTATGCTACTCTGACCCTCCTGTACGGCCTACTATTCCGAAAGTTTCGCCGGGGCGCACAACAACAGTTGCAGTTTTCACCTGCGAGGCGTCCGGTGACGCAGCCGATCTAAAAGAGCAGCGCCCATGTAGTATGCACATGCGTTTCTCAATCTGATATATGGACTTTGTGGCTTACCGATAGCGAGAAGACATATTCCTCAGCTCAATTTGACCGCGTGAGGGCCAGCCGGACGGAACGGGACCTTCATTGTTTTGATATTTCTCGACAGGGGTTTCGGAGCAAAACGATTTGATACGAGAGGCTGCGCCAAAGGCAGTTTCCATGGCCACGAGTGACTGAAACCAGTCCGATATAGTGTAACTGAACCCTGTAAGACTGAGCAGCGCCAGCCCCATCGAATTGGCCGTTGCCGAGCGGGGGAACTTGAGTGCAAATTGTCGAACCAGCGCTTTTGCAGTGTCAAGCTCCAACAAGCGCAGCTGACGGGAGGTGTGTAAATAGTGTTGCTGCACAGCCATAATGTGAAGCAGGAACAATGGAATGACTGGGGCCGCATAGGTAGTGCCGGCGCTGATGATGCCAATGTCAACAAGAACTGAAACGGCGCCTATCCGAACAAATCGCATAAGCGGCCAATTGATGCAGATGCGTTGCCATGGACGGCGCCAAACTATCATTTTGATCTCCTTGATCTGCGCTAGCATATTTGAAGTAGCGGCTACGCGGTCAGCGATGTATTCATTACATAATTTTCAGTTGGGCCCTTGTTCGTTTCGCCAGCTGCCTCGAGCCCACAGTCACGACTATACACCTCAATTAGCTCCACGGCACGTGGTGCACATGTACTTACCGAGGGCAGTAACAACAGTAAAAATGCTCGCACCAGCATCGAAGATTGTCAGGGCTCCAATGCCGAAGCCGGCCTCGATACTCACGGCATAGGTATCGAAGCACGATGAAATGAGGCTGCTGACGCCCTCAACGTCAGTGCTTATCGGTGTCACCGCAGCCGAGTCTTCTGATTTTGCGGCGCTGATGCGGAGCGACTTTTGTCCAATGACGGACACCAGAGTCGCTCTTATAAGAGCCATGATCTAGGTCCTAATATAGTAGAACCATTCTTGTCTGGACAGCTTGACCGGGAAGTTAGCACGGGGTGCTGCAGAAAGCATTGACGGTTACTACCCATCGCTTTGCCACTGAACATAAGAGTAGCGACTAAGATCAGTACAATCACCCTATCATCTCTGGACACTTTATATGGCTGCGTAGGCTAATTTGAAACCACATTGATAATATATTGTAAGATAAGAAGTTGGCTGAAGGTGAACGTAGCCTGTAACAGGCGTGGTACAACGACAGAGAGAAACGGGCAGGACGCGGCAAAAGTTGGAGTATTGATTGCTGCACGCTTAGCTTTGTGATCTGGCTCATCCCAGCAGATTTTAGAATTTTGGTAGAGCCTATCCGAGCCGAAGTAGTGGCGATGTATGAGTCCTTGGCGATAGTATGACAAAAGCCGTGGCGCATGAGCGGGAGCGAACTATTATTCGTCTTGCCGCTGCTGCCACAAGCCCAAAAAGGTAGTCGCCTGGGGTAAGCAGGTGGTAAGATCTCGTCGCTCGATAGTGGGCGGATTTGTTGAGTTTCCCGTGAACGTCATACTAATTATATTATGAGTTCTTCTACATCTAAGGCTGTGTAAGTGACCGCTGCGGCTTACTTGGAAACATGGTCGCTTGCTAAATTATTTTCATCTAACTCACGCCTATAAGGGGCGAAATTTTAGCTGCAATGAAGGCATTGGCCTTCGAGATGTGGCATGCCTAGCGCTAGGCTGCGTAAAAATGATGTGGTTTGGAGTAGATGGCACTAATCAACAGGTCGCTACTCGCGACATTGCGGGACTGTCCCACGCAACACATGCTATTTTTGGGGCTGTGCTCACATTGATAGCACTACCAACGAAATTGATACCAGTTTCTTAATTTTAATCTCATGTATTTGAAGATCAAGACGCTTCTTCTGCAGACTCAGAATCTGAGTCTCTGTGGGGATTCACTGTGGCTCCCCGGTCTAGCCGGATGAGACCATCGGAGTTTGCCATGGCTGACGCTCGGTGCGCAATTGTCAAAATAGTACATCCCGCAAAGTTCTCCTTCATCACTCTGTTGACAATCTTTTCAGTGTGCACGTCGACACTGCTTGTTCCCTCATCTACCAACACTAGTCGACTCCCAGTCTCCCGCTGTCGTAGAATAGCTCGAGCTATACACAGGAGTTGCATCTGGCCTTTTGAGTAGCCAACACCCTCAAGCATGGCGTCAAGACCGCCCTTTTTAGCAAGAGGTATCCATATATGAAGGCTTTTCAGCAGCTGCTCAAGGTCGGTATCCCGCTTGATTGCTTTCTCGTCCATTTTTGGAGACCCGTCGTTCATCGTAAAAGGCAACAGATTGGTTCGAATGGTGGCGTCGAACTGTACCTGGTCCTGAGTGATTGTGACGACACGTGATCGTAAATCCTCCACGGAGATGGATGCAATGTTGATACCATCGATCTCGATTTCACCCTTATAGGATATAAATCCCAGCATCGTGAGAAAGAGAGAGCTCTTACCGCTTCCACTGCGGCCCATAATGCCGATGCGGCGACCTGGCGAAATGAAAAAGGACACATCTCGGAGTACAGGCTGAGAATTTTCGCTCTCGGGCGTATAACTGGCGGAAACATTCCTCATCTCGACCTGACCTTGTGACGGCCAGTTTCTAGGCAGTTCCCCGGTGATCCGTTGGGCTTCTTGCGGCGTCCCTTCCTCAAAAAGTGATAGCCTTGCCAAAGCGCCCGATGACGTTTCGAGCTCCGTCCAGGCGACCAAGGTATTTTGAAGGGCGATATTCAGATATATCAGTCCCATAAAGGAAAGGCCAATAGCAGACGAGGATGAGCTCTGGTCTATGAAAAGAGCCAAGGCCACAAGCGATGTACCCAAAGCAGCGGCCAGAAGACCAAGAACCATGCCTAGCCATTGCTGAACAGCCAAGAAGACGTAAAAAGGCTTTTGAGATTCTTCTAACAGTAAAATCCCACGTTGGATATTTCGGTCTTGCCACCGAAAGGCTTGAATATGTGTTAAGCCGGTGGCTGTTTCCTCAAGGTATGTATGTAGTGGCGCCTTTGCTTCAAGATCCAGGAGGCGTACTTGCCGCGACGTACGTAGATAGTATCGCTGGATGAAGAACAAGGCGATCAGAATAATAGGCAGGGTGCCAGCCAGGTAGCTTGCACCAGCGAGAATAATACCAATCTGAATCATCGCGTTGGTGCCACAATGTATAGTTCTGAGAAGCGCTGCAGGGAGATTCCTCGACAGCAGAGTCATGTCTTGACTGTATTGGTTGAGCAGTACTCCTGTCTTTGTCGTACTCAAAAACCTTAGGGTTGATCCCATAGTAATGGTAACAAGTCGTTGATGCAATTGGCTCGAGGCTCGAGGTGACAGCTTGGCGTACAACAGCCAGTACACCAAGCAACCAGCAACACATGTTGCTGCCACAACGCTCGCATAGCCAATGAAAAACTCAGCCTTGTCGGGATTGGTTTCGATCCATATTCGAAGATAAATCTCAGGAACAACCTCTCCGGCTGCAAATAGAGAGGTAAAAATAGTATATAGACCCATTCTTACCCAACCGATAGGCCGAATGAAGAGGCTATAGAGACGTATATCACCTCGCTGGCGAAGCGCGGCATTGTTAAATGCCACAGCAGCGGCAGTTCCTTCCAAAGACGTACGGAGCGCACGCTGTTCCCTTCTCTCTTGTCCAACAGTAATATTGCGATTCAGCGTCGCGAGGGCAATTTTGAGTCCCCCACGATATTCATCAATATCACGTCTGTCTTTCAAAACATTGCACCTGGGTCCCTCCAAGACAAGCAGCTGGTCTACCAAAGCCAAGCAACCTGGCAGATGAGTGACTATTAGGACACTGCATCCAGCTTGCGGGAAAATACCGTTGCGTCCGATCAGCTGGTGAAGGATACAAAGGGCAGTTTCATGATCAAGAGAACTGAACGCATCGTCGAGGATCGTGATCTGATATTCTGCATAGGCAGTTCTCGCAATCCCGACGCGTTGTCGTTGACCTCCACTCAGATTTAAACCATTTGTGCCAACAACATAATCTGCGCCTCCAGGCAGCCACTGTAAATCCTCTTCAAGGAAGCATGCTCTGATGACCCTCGTAAACCTAGCTTGGTTGAACTCTAGGTCTCCGATGATGTTTTCGCGAATTGTGGTATCCCGTAGCCAAACGTTCTCGCCACAGTATCCAATCTCGCTGGTATTGATAGAAATCGAACCGCCTAGGACCGCACTCTGGCCTAAGATCGCTTGCACAATGGTTGACTTGCCACCACCTGTGAGGCCGACAAGACCTGTCGTGGAACTTGGCACCAGGTTGAAATTCACTTTGCGCAGCAAAGGCTCTTCCATTCCAAGCGGAGCAATATCAGCCTGTCGGAATCGGACCACGCTGGAAGCATGACTAGTGTCCGGACCTCCCGTCCTAGACGAGCCTGATCTTGCGACTGTAGCTGACCTTGGGTCTCTTTTCTCCGGAAGGCACAGAAACTTCTGAATGCGAGAGAAGCATGCAAGCATGTTTCCCCATCTTGAGAACGTTTCCAACACGGCCAGGAGAGGTCTTTGGATGATCGACACAACCGTGAGAATGGGGAAAACCTCTGCAGCGGACATCTGACCATGGAAGGCTGGTCCGAATAAGGCTGCGGCAATGACGACCACAGGTGTCATCAGATCACCAACTAGAATAGGCCCCATTCCCAGTGCTTGGAAGCGGCGAAAACTCCTTGAAATAGTGATCTCCTGGTCGCGAAGATATTGTAAGAAAGTGCCGACCGTTGGTCCTAGACCAAGCATCTTGATCGCCGTAATTTGCGGCAGAATCTTGGCCGTTTTCGCAACCCGAACCTCGATACCTTTGTTCCATCCAGAGAGTCTTGTTGCCATCCGCCGTGAGATAAAGTACGCCGTTAGGGTACTAACAACAAGAGGACCGAATACTGAAAAGGCGGAGATGCCAATGAATTGCGATAGCACGGACATACCAAGTACGATTTCCACGATGCCGATGGGTATTTGTAGGCATTGTGAAATGCCAGTAGTGATGCCATCAACATCCGTGGTCATGAGTGTAACAGCTGCTGAACGCTTCGCTTCTGCCTCTGTAATAGTATGCTCTTTGTGGATGATGAGCGCGACAAGGCCGCCACGCAAACGGGTGACAAAGCGATTCATTAAGTGTGCGTGTGTGGTGTGTGACAGTGCAATCCCGAGGAACATGCAAGTAGCAGCTGCCTGTACGCCACCACGCTCTCTCATGTCATTTTCCCCTTCACTCGGCTTATCCACCAGGTCGATGACACGGCGAAGGACGAATGGCTGTGAGAAATTGAAAGCTGTGACAGCAAGTCGAGAGAAGACCAGTCCGGCCACGCAGCCTTTCCAGGCCCTGAAACACGCTTTGAGGAGCTCATTTGAGGAGGGGTTTATTCGATGAGGTTGCCAATATGGCTCCAATTTCTGGTACAGTACTTCTGAAGAAAGTTCAGGGTCCAGTTGACTCAAGTGGCGCATTAGAAGTTCTGCCCGAAACCCCGTGGCGAAAACGGGTCTCAAGAAGAGGAAAAGTACTCTACCAAAGAAACCGCTGGTGGTTTCTAATCCAGAGTTTTGCCGTAACGAATCATCGATAAGAAGTGATTTTTTTGATATTTCTTGTATAGCGGCAAGCAGCAGCCTCATCCCAGCAGTTGCTGCTGCAATGCCGCCAAGTGCGGTGAATCCTGAGCGTAGGAAGAATGACCGGGCCTTGACTGTTTCGAAGGCTATACTGAGTAGCAGGTAGATAGCAGTAAACGCGGAAGAGCGAGTCGAGTGTCTATGCTCCGCGAAAACGATGCCGGCCAAGCATGCGGCAGCGAATAGCTCGATCGACGCGGCAGGGATTGCTGTACTTGTGCGGTGATGAGTTGCTACTGTACAAATGACCAGTGCTGCCATCTGAAAGGCAAAGATGATACCGGTAGTGGCCTAAGCAATACGTTAACGGAGGGTTCTGAGTGGGCAATGGTGGACGCATTTACCAGCTTTGCCCACAACAGCGCCCCATCGCGAGCGCAGACAGGTTTGTGGTAGTAATGGCCGAACAAACAAAGAAAAAGAACGACTGCAGCAGACGAGAAAGCGATGCCGAAGATGACCTCTTCAAATTTCAGTGTCAAGTCAAAGATCGACCCGATCGGGGGCCAGAAGACTTCATCTGTTGAGGTGGCCATGGCAGTGACGCGATAGAGTGCTGCCTGCAGGTTTTGGACGAGCACCTAACAGACGCTAATAAAGAGCGATCGAACGTGGACGACTCTTGGTTTGTAAGTAACAATCGAAGCAGTCAGTAGACACTTTGTCGGTCCCCAAGTACGCGATCATACAAAAGCTTGATGATGCAGAAACGTCCAACGACCGACCGAGAGGGGGGATCGGTTGCGCCAGGTTTTAAGTGGTGACCAGTTATCACTTACTGTTAGTTGGTTAGCGGAACAGTTTGAGCAGCTAAATTAGTTCCCCCGCAGTAGTCTTGCCAGGTTTGTGGCCTCGGCGACAGGGTCGCCAGAGCCTTGTCTATAAGCTGGTCCCACTAGGAAGGAGCCTGGCCGGGTGCTACCCATCTCCATTTTCCTGCATTTTATTTATTAATAACAGCTACATGCACCAAAGCCAGTCGCTCCTGTTCCCCGAGAGCTGCAGAGCTACAGAACTCAGTAGTCACCGAGTAGGTAGTCACCAATCTTAGAGGGTTCAGACAAAGTCACTTCTCCCAAAACTTTTGAAAGATACACAAAGCAGTGAGGCGCGGCCGGCCATTAAGTAGATTCAAATTGGCAGACGCCGAACACCGTGTCGATTTCCTTCTCTGTAATTCCAGCTTCTATTCCATGGCTATGTGTAGTGCGCTTCTCTGTGACTGGCTGAGTTCTCTATGATTGGTCGATAATTGCCTCCGTCCACACCGGTTTCAGGACCGGCTATGTTCAGAAAATGGCGAATACGCCGAGTTCTGCCCCATTGCAGCGACAGCGTTTATGTGAATAACTATTCTTGCAGCATTAGGTGGGATGTCGGCGAGGAATGGGGTCTCATTCTTGAAGGACTCAACTGGGCGCAGTGAAAGTCAGTCTGGCAGATGCTAGGGCTAGGGCCACCAGGACCTGAGCAGGTGGGAGGCGCATAATGTTCCTGTCAACGGCAGCAGTACAGATACGTAGAGTGTATGCAGCTGCTGGGTTTTCGTTCGGAGCGCAGCAGACGGATGGGCGGTTTCATAGAGGGGCCAAGCCGGATACTACATTGTCACATAATACGAGGCACAGTCCGTAGGGTCGCATTGGGGTCAGCGAAAAGGCAAAAGGGCCGTGTGGCGCCGGCGCTAGGATACTGCTACATGAAGAACAAATGCGCTATCCTTCCCAGCTGCCAAATGCGTAGCGGAACTTTTGCGCCAACCCCACACACCAATCCTACCAATAGTTGCTTGTGTGATGCAGCGCACGTTTCCCGTTGAAGATGCGTTGGGAGTGACCGCAGATCGCAGATAAAGCCCAACCCAAGTATGTAAAGGCCTGCATCACAACAGTGGGTGTTTAGGTAGCGCTCAAACTCCGTGACGTCCTTGTGCGTGCATCTTTCCTCGCATGCCCTGCCATGCGAAGTTGACAGCAAAAAAAAGAGCGTCTGTGCCGCAATACTCGAGGATCGACTAGCCTGGAATTGAAAGTCGTTGTCGCATCGTGGGGGCGGCGGCGGCGCCATAACCACTGGTACAGCGCCACAACCCGAATCTCGGCCGCGGGCCGGGCTTGATTGTACGTCGGTTACCAGTAGTGCCAGCCATCGCTCGCTGAGTATCCGTAGATGCTGCCGCATCAGGCCCGCAGTATTAGAAGCAAGTCATGGGCAGGTCGGCAGGCATAAGCATGATGCCGGGATACTGCTGCTCTTCAGGGGCCCGTTCCTCGGGGTTTCCTCGATGTCGATCACATTGTGTGAAACAGTTTTCTTCAAATCGCGCTTGAAACTTCATGAAAGCCATAGGCATCGCAGACTGCACACCATCGGCCAGCGCAGCCACCATATTTCCTGGTCGCGCCGCGGGCGCTATGTGGCAGAAGCGCCACAGCTCTATGCTCGTAGAATGAGGCTTTTTATTGTGCGCCGCTTCCTACCGTAACAGTGGACTGACGCGCGAGATCCGTCGTCCTGTCCTAATTATAAGGAAGGTGTCGGTCATGGAGCCCTCTCCAAAGTCTGCGTGGAGATGTTGGCATCTTAATTGGTACTGATGCGAAGTTCCTACATTCCTTCCCTACTCAGTGCCCGGACGCTGTGGATCAAGACGACTTGCCTGACCGTTGATCGGTGGTACGATGCCGTGGAGACAGCGACGGACGGGTTTGGGCCGTTGCCTTCGTGAGATTTAGTAGCTCATTCTTATTGCAAAAATAATTGAGGAACAGCCCTAGCGGGATTGACAGAGCTTGAAGACTCTGGTGATCCGTATGAATACCATGATGCTATTTTGGGGTCCTTTCTGGGGTTTGAAGAGCAGCAAATTGACAGGGTCCTTTTCGTGGCGGCGGCATCAAGCCCGAAATACCTAAATTAGATGACCGCGGCGGAGCGAGGGACGCAGAGATTACAAAGTACTACTTTAAACTCTGGATCAAGTTTGTCAAGTATCATGTGCCAGGCTTGTGAAGTATGCTGCCTTTTTCGGCCATTTCGGCGGCAAAGCGGTGCGGTTACGACCAGTTCGCCACGCAACTTGAAGACGAGCGACACCCCGTCTTGCCACAAACTCCGAGAGCGCAGTTTCACACAACTTGTGAAAGTCTGTTATATCGTGACTAACAGCGAAATGATGAAAAAGAAAAGGGAATCTCGCCGGCAGCGTTTGGTTCCGATTTCCGGCAGAAAATTGATGCGTTGGCTTCATCGGACAGCGTTTAAAGGGGAGCGCTTTCCCCGAGACCGCCTTTACCTAGTCGGACTTGGCAACATATCACATGAGGCAGCAGAAATTTGAAAAAAAAAAAAGAAAAAAGGTCAAGATCACCGACCTTGCTGGCACAGGACAGTTGTGGTGGTGTTGGGTGATAACCTCAATTCCTGCTATATTAGAATTGACCGACTGACTATGACGGAGGAAAAAAGAAGCTATCTAGGCAGCCACCACCTGGGGTGGTGCAGGTCGGCCCCGCAGTGACTAACTAGTGGTTGCTACATGTTCATACCACGGGTCTACAGAAAAAGACGGTCAAAGGCTCTCTAATCGAATTGTCGGCAAGCGCAAAATCGCTGTATCATCTGACGACTGGGATGCCCGGGATACCATCGTCACGATATGGCTGAAAGACTTCCCCGTTCTGCATTGCACTGTCACGGAGCGGCATGTCTTTAGAACAGGCTACAAGAGTGGCGCGTAGTCGTGTGGTTTCATTCCTGCTCGCGAAAGCGAACAGCGTTGAAAGAACACTCACACTACAGGCCTGCTATGCACTAAAAAGGGTGATTGAGCATGCGTATGATGTATAGCTGGATTCCATCGCAGAGCGCGCGGTTCCGCCATAGTACAGTCGCGTGTCAATGACTGCATTTATTCCAGAGTCTAGATTTTTTGCATCTAGCTGCTACGACCAAGTGCAAAGGTCTGCAATAAGGTCACTCGTAGACTTGAATGGTGTCAACGCTCAGGTTCAAGTGAGACTGATGCAGGCGGCGGAGAACGATGCCGAAGCGCGGACCATGCTCCGCGAGCAGATGACTTCGCGTGACGAAATTGCGAGCATAGAATTTACATTCGAGAGGCTGTCCACGAATGTAGAGCTGACACAGGTTAGATGGAGAGCACACGCAAGCATGGCACTGGCGTCCCGCAACCGCATCCGTTTCACGCGAGGGTGGTGAAGAGAAGCACGAGCCCGACGGCAACGAGAAGAGAGGGTTGTGGGCCTAGCCAGTGCGATGCCGAAGGCGACGATAGGGGCGAGGGGATGAAATTATATATCGCATCACTAGTCAGTATCTGTCGTTCATGGTATGTGGCTCTAACCAATTGAAATAACTCGAGATACAATGCTAGACGCATTCTTCTTGATACCTTGACGTAATTGTAAATCTTTCTTAGAAAACCAGTTTTTATTCGACGACGTAGAGACACTGCAGAGTATTGAGTTAATGCTAAATACTATAAGACATCTTTTACTGTATCAATTTGTTCTAGTTCTTCAGCTAGATATTTTGTACCCGCAAATGGGCTGTTGTTGTAAGGTTCTGGCTCGACAGATCCTTCCGACTTGTACAGCTAAATGGCCGCGGCCATCCTCGCCAGGGTGTCCAGAAACACCTCGTGGTAGCCCCGGGCTCTTGCGCATTGTATGGGCTCCAGCAGTAACTTCCGTGAAACTTGTCTCCCATGCGCCTCCGGATACACAAACAACCTCTTCATTTCCGCGCAGCTATGGTCCTGCCTGGCCTTGGGGTGGCTCGACGGAAGCGCCAGCGGTCGCAGCGCGACGCAGCCCAGAGCGGCACCAGACTCGGCGTTAGTCGCCAGCAACAGAGAGCCTGTCGGTGGTGCATATTTCCCCGGCAATCCCGCGAGCTCGGACTCGTAGTCTTGGTGCGAGAGGTCCTCGTCGAGCCATTCGGTGTAGGTGTGGAAGCATTTGCTGACGGCGGCGAGGTCCTCGGACGACTCGGCCTGGCGAATACACACTGACGAGAGAACTGACGGTTCGGATTCCATCATGCTATTGGGAGTGTTTGGGCAACAGAGGTGTACTGATGTAGCGGGCGGTTGCAGGCGGCGAGTTTGGTTGCAGTTGCTTGACGTACGGCTGGATGAAGACGTTGGATCCCGGAGTATAGTATTGTATGAGACCTTCTTGAGTTAGTCTGAGGGTATTTGAATGCTCAAAGGCAGTTTCCGTATTTCCAGGAGTTTCCGAAAATTTCTTGTGCTTCATGTGAAGGGCGTAAATGTCATGTGTAGATGACTGTTGAAGCGCAGAGCGGAACGGCGGGCGGCTTGCTGCAGGGGTAGGAGGCGGTAAGTGGGCTCCCAATCATCAACATGGAAACTGTCTCGTATCTGAGCAATTCAGAGGAAGCTTGTGCCATAGCATTTTATGATGACTTTCTATCCTTTGAGTATTCTTGCGACTGTACGGATACGCTGCAAATCGTCTTGGCTGGGAACGGAGCTGGTCAGTGCCCCACCATTACATCAGACTAGCGCTGGTGCCTGTCCTGTCGGCAGCTCGTCAACCTCACAAGCTGTCCAGAAGCTCTCGCCATCACAAGCATAAAAACCTCTGCAGCATCTCCAAAACACGGCGCCACACCCATCGAAGAATATATTAACATCGGCCAATATATAAAACAGCTTGTTTGCGCAGGCCAACTCGCGCGCAAACGGCAGCATGGCCGACGCCGAAACGGACATTGGCCAACTGTCCCCAACGCAGCAAGAGGCCCTGCAACAGTACCTGGCCGTGACGAACCAAGATGTCAAGGACGCGATTCCACTGCTGCAACGATCGCAATGGAACGTACAGGTAATGACTCACCTGCAAAGCACCCCTCGAGACGACCCGCTGACCAAGACAGATTGCCATTGCCAAATTCTTTGACGGCGAGGGGCCCGATCCCTTAGCCGAGGCCATCGCAGCCGACCAAGCCATCCCACAAGTCGCCGCTCGACACGAGAACCTCCAGCAGAGTCTACTCGCGTCCGAGTTTACGTCAAGGGTAGCCCCGCGCCGCGATCGAACTGACCCCGCGCCCCGAATCGTTCCACAGTCATCAGCGACGCACGGCACGCCCTGGCTGCTCGGTCTCCTGCTGACACCCCTCAACTGGGGCTGGCAAGCGGCGACGGTGGTGCTTCGCACGGTGCTATACGCGCTCTCCTTTCTGCCGGCAGCGATCCGCCCGACGCTATTTACGAGCCGGCTATCGACGGCGTTGCAAGGTGGCGGCAGCGGCGGGCGGCGGATGCTCATGCCACGCGACGCCGCGGCCCGCTTCAAGCGCGAGTTTGACGAGGAACACGGCGACAACGAGCTGCCATTTTTCGAGGGCGGTCTAGCGCAGGCTCACGATCTGGCCAAGAAGGAGCTCAAGTTTTTGCTCGTGGTGCTGCTCTCGCCCGAACACGATGACACGGCGGTATTTGTGCGCGAGACACTATTGGCTACCGACGTGGTCAGCTTCATCAGGGACCCCTCCAGTAACATCATTCTCTGGGGCGGAAACGTCCTGGACTCGGAGGCGTTCCAAGTGGCGCGTGAATACAAATGCACAAGGTACCCGTTTTCGGCGCTCGTCTGCCTGACGCCCAAGGAAGGCAGCACACGCATGGGAATTGTCAAGCGGCTATCAGGGCCCATGCCCGCCTCGACATATCTGTCAGAGCTGCAAGGGGCGATTGAAAAATATGGCGCCGACATGGCGGGCGTGCGTGCGGAGCGCAGCGCGCAAGAGTTTTCGCGCAGCTTGCGCGATCAACAAGACTCGGCCTACGAACGTTCACTCGCAATTGACAGAGAGCGAGCACGGGAGAAGAAGGAGGCTGCTGCAGCCGCCGCCGCCGCTGAGAAGCGTGCGCTGGCAGAGGCAGACGCGGCCGTTCTGCGCGCCGAAAAGGGCGAGCAGTGGAAGGCGTGGCGCGCTACACAAATCAAACCAGAGCCACCTGCGAGTGACAAGGAGGTTGTGCGTGTCGCCCTCAAGATGCCGGAGGCCTCTGGCGCAGGCCGCATCACGAGGCGATTCGCGCAGGACGCGTCGCTGGAAGAGCTCTATGCGTTTGTGGAGTGCTACGGCGTGCTGCACAGCAAAGAGGGTGCTGGCGATGCTAGTGAGAAGAAGCCGACCGACTACGAGCACAAGTACATGTTTCGCGTGGCGTCGACGCTGCCACGGGTCGTTTACGAGCCCAGCGCGATAGAGACGATGGGCGCCACGATTGGGCGATCAGGCAACTTGATTGTAGAGCCGGTGGACGATGCTACTGAGGAATGATGTCCAACGACTGGAGCTTTGTAATACTACAAAAGAATGGGCTGTATGTAAATCAAGAGAATGGAGAGAGATTGAAATACTGGGAGGTCCCTGTGATGTAAGTGAGTTTTGCGCCGGCGACGATGCAACCGCCGAGCCCCATCGCGTGCAAGATGAGATGTAGCTGGCAGCGAGCCCGGCGATTCGGCAGATGCATGACAGGCATTATTCGGAGATGAGGCGGAAGGCGCGGTATGGGCTTGGTCAGACGTCTTTGACTGCACAGCCCCAAAGCTTTACGCAAGCCGCGGCGAGGTGCATTGGCACGATGGCGCGTTGCCGAGACTCGTGCGGTTGCCATTAGACTTGTCCTCATCATTCAAAAAAAGAAAAAAAAAAAAAAAAAACTCTAAGAATAAGCCGAAAGCCAAGGACAAAAAAATCTAAAATGGGATATCCATTCAAGGAATCGCTGCCTGCTGCATGCTGCAAACTGCCAACTGCCTGCTTCTTGGTTCGCGGACCAAAGACGATCGGGAGTTGCCCAATCGGGTGAGGCGCTAGAACCGCCGCAACTGTGACCACTTTTACAGCATCAAGGTGCCCTGTAGCCAGCCACCCAGCGCCCTGTAGGCCGCGCGGCTGCTCTTGATTCAGCGGATCGGTGGGCTCTGGGACCCCTAAAAGCCCAAAAGCGGAGTTGCATGCCCAGTCTAAATCTGCTGGGGCTCCAGGGGACCTTGGTAGACATTGCACACATCGTCATTGCTGACTGGAATTCCGGGATTGGAGGCGCAAGAGTGGCTTGTCGATGGCTTCGTCTGAACATTGTTGAAGAGAGGATCGCCGGCTGCTGGTTGCACACAGAAAAAGTGTACGGGGCAGCTACTGTTTCTGATCTCGACAGTTTTCGGAAACAACTGCATCCCCGTACTTGGGTCCAAATCCTGGTTTATAAATCAAACAGCTACCAAGTGAACAACGCCATGTACACGTGTTTCGGCTTGGCGAAAAACCGTTCCCTTTCCCGCACAGAGGCGGAAGGGAACCTCTAACCAGCAACTGACCTCCACTCCAGGTACCTGTAACCCCAGCACGGCGCTAGGACCCGCTGCGCTACAGGGCACAGCCTCTCAGTGGCCGCCTGGCACGGGGCTCTAGGCTGACGTCGCTGGAGCCCCAAAGAGCCCCTACAAGCCGTGAAGCCCGCCAAGTACCAACGCCATATCCGCCACGCTACTCCGTACCCCGTACGCCATCAACATCCATTTGCTCTTCAGCCTGTTTTCTCCCTCTCACTGCTCTCCTCCTCCCTATCATCTCCTATTCTACGTCTCAGCACTGTCGTCTGTTGTCTCGACCTCTCTCGAAAATCCAACGCTTGTCGACAACCATCCTATTGTTTGCTACGCTAGCTAGCGCCATCTCCTTGTTCTCGATTCCCGCGCATCGACCCCCCCGTGGCCACCCCAACGACGACACAATCTCCGTCCCGCGTCGGGCATTCGCGACCGCGATTCGCATTCTCCAGCGCCAGACCTCTGAAGGAGCCACCGCTTAACCCGAGATACCTGCAGCCGCACGCCCGCCATGAAGTCGATGAAGAGCCTCAGCATGAACAAGATGCTCGGCGGCATCAAGAGGAAGAGCACACGTACGCCAGACCACTGCCACCGTGAAGTCGAGACCGCGCCCAACGCTGACCTGTTGCTCCAGTAGCAGCACCTACTGCCGGGTCGGCTGCCGCTGCCGTACCGCAACAAGGCGAAGCTCCTGAAAAGACGGCTCACAACAGCGTCGTATGTGCTTCCGCCTGCGATCTCCGCGCCTGTCGCTAATCTCGTCACCCTGCAGAAAGCCTTTTGCGAGTCGGGATACAATGTCCAGGTATGTCACTGCCGTCCGCGCCCCAAACCTCCAGTATACTGACACGGTATCTTGCTGCAGGGCGACGAAGTCCTCTTCCTCCCGCCCATTGTCGACGCTGCCGAGTCCTCCCCCGCCGCCGCCACCGAGTGCGCCCGCCTCATCCGCAAGTTCATGACCAAGGACTACTTCTTCCGCGCCGCCTGGCAGTACAACGCCATCATGCTCCTCCGCATCCTGACCGAGAACCCGGGCCCTATGTTCACCCGCAACATTGACGCCAAGTTCGCCGACACCTGCAAGGCCCTGCTGCGCGGCACCAAGGACCTCAACGTTCGCCAGATGCTCATCGAGACGCTCGACGACTTTGAGCAGACAAAGTCTCAGGATGAGAACCTGGCCGTCCTGCTGCAGATGTGGTCCAAGGAGCGCGCCAAGATTCAGGCTGTCTATGGCGTAAGATGATCTTACCCGCACCTGCACTTTGGCAAACTTGGCCTGTACTGACACGCTTTCTAGAACGCTCCGAGAATGGCGCCTCGTCCATTCCTCACCAGCCCGCAGCAACAACAGTCGCCAAACAGCAACAGCAACGGCCAAAACTACTTTTCCCGTCACCACACCAACAACAAGCTGCCCGGCGCCGTGGAGCTCGCCAGCCGGCTCGAAGAGGCGCGCACCTCGGCCAAGCTGCTCGAGCAGGTCGTCATGAACACGCCCCCGGCAGAGATACTCGACAATGACTTGATCAAGGAGTTTGCCGACCGCTGCCTGAGCGCCTCGCGCAGCATCCAAGGCTACATGGTTGCCACCAATCCCGGCCCCGACAACGAGACGATGGAGGCCCTCATCGACACCAACGAGCAGCTACAGACGGCCCTCAACCAGCACCAGCGCTCCGTCCTCAGCGCCCGCAAGCAGCTCGGCCTCGGCGTGCGATCCGAGGACACGACACCCGCCGCTGGGACGCCAGCCGCCGCTGACGGGTCCGTCTCGCCCCTGCTCGACTCGCCGGTGCAGCCTGTCCGAAACGGAAAGGGAAAACAGACGGACCTCTACCAGGCGGAGCCCTCGGGATCCGGCCCTGGCTTGGGCATGGCCTCTGGTTCCGGCTCCGGCTCTTCCTCCAACAAGGGCAAGCATGTCCGTGACGACGAGGACCCTTTTGCCGACCCTTTTGCTGATCCGCAGCACGACGACCACCACCCCAACAAGGGCGCGGCCCGCTCACGGACGCCCGCGGCACAAGACGAGATGCCGCATGAGCCGTTTCATCCTGGGTTCACGCCTGCTGCTGTAGCACCGACGGGCCACCCTGCGCTCCGCGATGGCGAGACGGCGCCCAAGGACTCGTCGATTGAAGATCTGTACGATGCGGCTGCCGCGTCCGGCAAGGGCAAATCCGCTTTTTAATACCACTGCCGATTGAGTCATATTTTTACAGCACATCAGAGTCGTCCGGACGGATTTTGTAATATGGCTTGTTGCAGCATTCGCGCCGATGCCATGAGCATTCAGTACGTCTCGGGTGCGGATGTCAATCCTGTTGGAGGCGCATTCGGCTTGTTCAAGCGATAATCTGTCTCTCTTGTGCGATCCTCGGCCATTATATCATCATTTCACTTTTGCTCTTTTGTTTCTTGGAAAAAAATCTCTTTCCTTTGTTTTCAAGCACAAAAAACGGTCTGCGTTCTTTTACTGGTTCTTGTTTTCACACCCCTTTCTGATACCATTGCTACGTTGCTATCATTTCTTCCTGTAAATAGCCCAGGGCTATATGAGAGCCTGCATTCAGTTGGAGTACAGTAGCATGCTGCCCATATATACAACGTGTGTTTTCACCTCGCCACCTGTTTTTCTTCTTCCCTCATCGCTGCATATTGTGTCGGTCTGCTTTCTCGCGCTCCTAGTCACCAAGCTCCTTTGAGTATTAGTTCCCGTGCCCGATCTCCAACACTGATTGGGACCCTCTGCTGCTTCTTGGGATTGCATGTCTTCATCATCAAGAGCCTAGTGCATCATATGATTGCATTGATCGTGCACGCTGCCACGTGTTTAGATGTCATTGATGTATTTGTGATGCAGCCAGCTATCTGTGTGCATATCTGTCGATCATGCCGCCGCAACGCCCCTTTCTGAAGACAAGCGCTGGATCCCATCTCCAGTATCTTAAGCACTGCTGGTGGCGCTAGCCGCGCTGCTGCTTTCGGTGCTTGACATGGTGCTGCTGGTGCTGCTGCTGCTGCTGCTGGTAGTGCTGCTGGTGGTGGTAGTGCTGCTGCTGGTGGTGGTTGGCGTGCTGCTCGTGCTCGATGAGCTCTCCGTTGTAGTGGTCGTTGTCGAAGTGCTCGATGTACTCCCAGAAGAAGATGAGGAGGGGGAGGAAGCACTTGGGCTGCTCGTGGCTGACGCGCTCGATGCGCTACTGGCCGAACTTGGCGTGCCGCCCCCAATGACCATGGCGACGAGGGCGTCGCAGTCCAGACCCATCGGCGGCTGCGGGACCACCGCATTGGGTTTCTTGACGCCGGCCTTGGCGAGGGCAATGTCGAAGCAGACCAGAGCCTTGGCGATGCCCGAATTCAGCAGCTGCAACGCGTCGGTAACGTCGTTGCGGCCGGGGCTGGGGTCCAAGAGGCCGGGGGCCGCCAGAGCGACAACCGGGAGGGCAAGAATTGTGCACGTCAACTTCATATTGATTTGAAATATGAAATAAGAATGTCAGAATCTTCAATGTGTCGGTCTCTTCAGCACATCCAGCTTTTTCATGAGAGGGATTTCTTGATTTATAGACGTTCCAAATGCCTTTAAAGCCCGTGTGGAGTCACCCAGGCCGTTCAACATTCCAGCTGCCAAAGTCTGAATTTGGGGTACAATGCGAGCTTTTGTGATTAAAGTGGCTATAAATGGGGCAAGACAGGACGATTCATCGATCGATAGAGTTGCCCATGATGTCAGACACTGGAGATTACAGCGTTTTTCTCTACCATTGTGGCTTCTGCGCTGGTATGCTGACACGGCTGCTCCTCAAGCCGGAACAAGGTTCACACAGATTATCACAATACACGGGACATGTCAGGACCTATCAAGACCAAGATTGTTCAATTCCCTTGACCAATTCGGATAGCTCCTAGGCTGCAGGCTACGACAAGACGTCATCACTGCCGCGCAGTATGCAACGGTGCAATCTTGGGGGCGCAAGACTGTCGAGGCAAGGCTCTCCAACCCTCTTAAACAGGTCTAGATGTGTAGCGGGAAGCGCCAGTCGTTGCGGAATCCCTCGTCGACGCTCATGGCGCCCACCCCCTCGCACTTGCCCCCCCACGGCTCGCACGCCGCCTCGCACGTCGTCTCGCCGTCCGGCACGACGCCCTGGTCAAAGTAGCGCCGCACCACGTCCCGCGTGCACTCGGTCGCCTTGCGGCTGCCAAACACGCAGTGGCCCATGGCCTCTTGCACAAGCACGCCCGCGCCGGGGTACTTTGCCGCGACGGCGCGCGCCGCGCGCAGCGGCGTGACGGGGTCGTAGCGGTTGGACAGGAACAGCACCGGCGCGGCCGGCTTGCCCCTCTCCGGCGCCGACGCGTTCCGGGAGGCCGGCGGCGCGGTAAAGGGCCCGTGAAACTGCCACGCGGCGCGCGCCTTCCAGTTGCTGCACGAGAGGCGGATGTGGCCCCAGGAGGCGCCGGCGACGGCCGACTGCTTCAGCTGCTTGGCGACGTAGGCGCGCCAAAACGTCGCGTCGCGGCCGGTGATGTCGTCGCCGTCGCCGCAGAGCACGGCGCTCTGCGCGTCGGGCGTGCCCTCGGCCGAGGCGCGCGTCTGGTTGCCGACGGGGCAGGCGTCCTCGAGGGGCCCGCCCGCGACGGCGGCGAGGAGGTCGTAGAGGTCCGTCGTGTTGCCGCGCATGGCGGCGTCGGCCGTGGCGGCGGCCTGCTGGAAGAGGTCGAGGGGCCGGTACATGGTGGCGAGCAGCAGGGTGCGAAAGTCGTTGGACTGCAGGATGTAGGTGTCGTCGGCGCCAGCCTTGCTGACAAAGGTCGGGCTCGCGTCGAGGGCCGCGACAAAGGCCCAGAAGCGCTTGGCAATGTCGTCGCCAGACTTGTCCCCGGCGCGCGACAGCGGGCAGACGGAGGCGCCGGCGTCAAAGCACCCCTGAAAGAAGATTTCGACCATTTCGTCAGTGTCTACGGTATTGGACAGCCAGCCCTGCGTCAAAGTCAGTGTTCTGTGTAGAAGAGGTGTGGTGAGTGATGGAAAAGGACCTACATCGCCGGTTGCATAGTCGTCGATGTCGCAGACACCGTCGAGGAGGATGCGGCCGATGCGCTCGGGAAACATGGAGGCAAAGTAGTTTCCGAGGACAGTGCCGTATGAAAATCCGAGATACTGCAGACGCGGGAGATCATCCTTCTTGCCACCCACACTGCGCAGTTCCAGCTGAGCATCACCCTCTTCATCCTCCATCATCTCCTTTTCAGCCGTCTTCTTCTTCTGCTTCTTGTTATACTCGTCAATCTTTTCCACGACGGCCAGCATGTCCCTCGCCACGCTCGTCGTGCCGACATACTTGAGCAGCTCCCCGTTGGCCTCGTCGCAGCGCCCGCCCGCGAGCTCCGCCAGGCCCAGGTTCCACGGCACCGCCGCGGGGCCGCCGTCGAGGCCGCCGCTGCCGCGCGCCTTGAGCGTCGCCGCCGTGCGCGCCAGGTTGCCCGCCGGGTAGCAGTTTACCTGCGGCGTCGTGCGGCCGATGCCGCGGGGGTCAAACGAGACAAACTCGAAATGCTTCTTGCCGGGCGTGTCCACCATGGCGCGGTGCTGGGCCGCGGCCCGCAGGAGGTGGTCGACGCCGGAGCCGCCGGGGCCGCCGGGGTTGGAGAGCACGGGGCCGGCGTAGGTGGCGTCGTCGACGGGCACGGAGGCGGGGGACTGGATGATGGCGAGCGCAATGGTGGCGTTGGAGGATGAGGTGGTGGTGGTTGTGGTGGCCTGCCAGTCGAGCGGGAGCAGGAGGCGCGCGCACTGAAAAGTCTCGTAGCAGGCGTGGTACTCGAGGTCGTGGCTGGGCGTGATGGCTTCCCAGTCAAAGGCGTCGCTGGTGGCGGAGGCGCCGACCGAGGCGGCGGCGGCCACGGCCAAGACTGCTTGAAAGTGCGACTTCATCGCAAACTTGGGTCGTCGTGTGATGACTGTGACTGGTGAAGGGCGACAAGTAGGAAAAGCTTCGGTTTTTTATGAGGATGATAGCCCCCCCCGCACCGGTTGTCGTAACCGTGGCAGCCTCAGCCCTGAGCCTCGCTCGGAGACATACAAACGGGGGAAATCGAAGCGCTAACTAGCTTGGTATCTTGGACGAGCGACAACTACCTTATTCACGTTGGAGCAACGGTTTTGGCACTGCGGATACCCAGTGCGTCGATTGGCCACTACGCCGTAGCATAAAGATACTTCTAAGAGGCGAATCTCTGTGTGACACGCCCGAGATGCGACAATGTTCGTCAAGCAGCGAGCATCATTGGACAAAACTTTTCACAATCGAGATTGCTCTGCGCTCTCGGGCGACCGCCTCGTTCACCACACCAGACTAGTTATTTGTTAGTGTATTCCGATTCTTGGACAGCTTACGACTAGCTTGCGACAGGCGTTACGCAACCCCCGGGTTCAGCTCCCGCATCAAGCCTGACAAGTGCCACGCCTGATTGATGGGGGGGGCCTCCCGCAGCCTTGTCGAGGCGGGGTCAAAGATGGGAAAGTCAATTGTTAAAAGATTGCATCGTGCTCTGCAAGGCTGTTGCTCGCAAGATTCGACATTCTGCCTCGCAACATCCAACACTTTCATTCCCAAGATCTAAGGTCACCGGGCAAAACTTCACGATCCATTAAGGCTGCATCCCATTTCGGGAAAAATACCATCAAGTGCCCATCCCATCTGACACCTCCGTCCCAATGGTCGTCAGTGACTTCAAGGGCGAGCCGCCCGCCGCCGCCTCCTACTCGCTACGGACTGTTGCGTCCAGCCAGTCTGGCCATCGCCAGACCGTGCCCTCCGAGGCCGAAGAGCTCGACGCTGCCTCAAACTCGGCCCACGAGCTCCAAGACTTGCCTCCCCCATACGAGGCCTCCTTCCACCATGATTCCGCCATCCCCACCACCAACAGCACCGCTGCCGTCACCTCGATGACCCCCGACAACACCACCAGCACCACCACCAGCACGCACGGCGATGATGAGTCGGCCGCCATGCTGGTCCGCCGGACGAGCCGCGGCAGCAGCACAGGCAAGTCGGGCGGCAGCAGCGCCGCCGCCGCCGCCTCTGGCTACCAGCGCACGGCCAAGATGACGTGGGAGGAAAAGGACGCCAGCGGCTACTGGGCCAAGCACGACGACGAGACGGGCGCGTGCTGCTCGCGCCGCGGCGGCTGTCTCTTTTCCGACCGCGACGCCTGCTGCTTCTCCGACCGCGACGCCTGCTGCTTCTCGGATCGCGACGCCTGCTGCTTCTCCGACCGTGGCGCGTGCTGCTTCTCGGACAATGGCGCGTGCTGCTTCTCAGACAATGGCGCGTGCTGCTTCAGCGGCACAGCGCCTGGGCAGAGGTGGAGGCCGGTCCCGTCCTTTGGGACCCTTTTAAAAGGGCTTTGCTGATCTGGACTGTGTCTTTTGTCATTTGCTTTCTTACTCCGGCGTTTTCATGTACCATCATCATGTATACCTGCATCTCAATGTTCTATTTAGTCCTGGTCGATATCCTGTTGGGGCGACAAAATTTACCCATTCATCTGGCTAAGAGTCTTGCAATTCGCACGGCAGCTTCTATCAATACTAGTATGAAGACTGCGGCCTGGTTTTTTTTTGCTCGCCTTTTTCGTCTTTTTTCTTCTTTTACCTCGTTTTCCTCTGTTCAAACTATATCACTTGTACCGCCAGACCATTCTCATGGCGTAGGAAGGCAGCGACGGCAGCTAGAGTACTTTGGCCACAGAGCTGTTCTGACCATGACGAGACTGACGAAAGTACCATCAGCTCCCTTGCTGCCCTGGCAGTTCGCGACGCCTGATGTAGCTGTAAAAATCGAAAAGCTGACTTGTCAAATATCCGGCAGGGTTGGCCCTCTACTCTACGAGATAGTCGAAAGGTGAGAATAAAATGAAGTCAGGGTACAACGAGAAGTGATTGCAAATTTAATTCTCGTCATCTTGCTTGTCTCTAGCGAATAAAGGAGAATGCAAAAAGACATTACTCATTTTCTCTTCAACACTGCCCCTCTTATTCTCACTGAGTAGCTTCCATCCGGACCAGCACATAGACAAAGTGCGTCCTGCCCGCGACCACCGAAAACGCCTGTCCGGCCGCCACAATCATGGCCGTCTCGGGCTCCCACGTCGCGCGAGCCACCTCCCCACCCCCCTCTCCCTCGCCCTTGCTGCCCTGGACCTCGACAGCGGCTCCCGACAGTGGTAGCACCACGGCCACATAGTCCGCCGGTGTCGGCATTGGGTGCTTCTCCTCGAGGCGAAACGTCTCCGGGTGCTTGTCAAGGATGGTGGTGCTGACGATGCGCTTGCCGAGCTTGCTCGCCCAGGAATTCAGCTCCTCGACCTAGTTTTTGATTGTTAGCTGGGGAAGCACAAGTCTCGGCGCGTGTGCGCGAGTCGGCAAATATCGTGGTGCGGCATACCTTTTCTGAAAGCGCAATATCGAGGTAGTGCGCGCAGGCCGGTGAGAGACCGTATGAGAAAACACCTTCGGCCTGCTGCGAGGGACCCATCCTGACGCCGTCGGAGAGCACCTCGCGCGCGGCATTCTGCTTGCCCTCGAGGGTCTCGCGGCGACGCAGAGGGAGAAATTCCAGTGCGGGCATTCTGCGGTGCCGAAACTGTAAAGCGCGAGTAATTTCTTCCAGATCGGATCGAGAGACACTAGGCCAACAGTCTTGGGTGGATTGCTATTGTCGGGGAAGCACGCAATTACGTTTTATGTGGCAGCGCCTTTGCATGCTTAGATTAAAAGTGCGGGGAAGATGTGGACGGAAGAAGCTTCCCGCGATGCGGCCTCGCGGCATCAACCGGTCCCACATGTCAATCAATGGTGGCGTCCCCGTGAATAAATCCAGCGCTAGGAACTTGTTACGCGAGACGGTCTAAGTAAACTGTTTCTAAAAGTGCATCATGTAAGGCAGCCTCAAGCTACATTCGGTCGGAACATGCAAGTCCTACCCGGCGAAGAGGAAATCATGGTTTTCCGCATTCGTCGCGCGTAGATTTGTACCTTTGACAGCACCCTAGAGGCTGTGTATCAAAGCTGCCTCTGGAGATGCCGAGCCTCGACCGTATGTTGTATTCCTGTCAAACGTGAGGAAGCCTGCACCTTCTTGTTGCGGTCTGCGGTGCGCCACGCAGCACTGCGCTTCCTAAGTTGCTAAGTGTGTGCCATGTTGAGACGTACTGCCACGAGAAGAGATTCCTAAACTTGGGCTTCACTTCGGCAGGCCGTTGATTCTGTGAATTTTCATCTTGGTATGAGCTACGCGACCACAAAGACGAGCGCAGTGAGTGTTTGGCGTTTGGTGTCACCAGTGGCATCCTGGGCGGACCAGATGTAGATCAACAGAGCTTGCGCAGGTTGTTAGTCGCATTGGTGATGAATACATGGTCAAACGAAAGGCATGGTGAACGCTGATCGCAGACTGAGGTCTTGCAAGGCAAAACGCCGGCATCGTCAGAGAGAGGGATCACGGGCCGCGGTTGATCATGGCGGGTCGAGTGCCTGGACACCACCGGCGGGATACAGGCCCCAGATAACGCAGCCCTTCGCGTGGCTTTACCGTGCAAACCGTTGCAAACATTTTCGCTGAGAATTCCATTGTCGGCTGCAAGAGGCTCAATGGTTCGTCCGGCATTCTATCGTCGATAGGCGAACTAGAAGAAGCACTATGCCAAAGATCCCATCGAGAGTATCTGCACGGCGATGACTAGAAGCACCAGCAACCATATTTTGGATTCGTGCAGGGCTTCGATAGAATGCGTCTTGCGCCCGGGGTGAGACATCTCTCCTGTCCGGTTGCCGTGCTGTAATCGCCCGAAGTTGGCTTTGGCTAAATCCAGGGGGACCGTGTAGATGTGGCTCGCCGGGCGCGGCAGGAGGAGCAGCACAATGTGGCGGTACGTCTTACAGCGATGACGCTTCCTGTAGACGGACAATACAATAAGATAATAGGCATAGGGTTGACTTCCTGGGTCGACAAGCCTGCTGCACTCAAACGCAGCGGAAGCATGATTCGGACTCGTTTGCATGTTTTCGTCTACCTCTTGGTGCTGGGGCTCGTAGGTACTAGTACGTTGCAGCAATGATTTCGAAGAGTGATAAGATTCGGGAGAAGAATGTGATGCCTCGGGGAAGAGACGCTTCGAAGGAAAACGCCTACAGAAAGATCAAAAAGGAAAAATTCGCTTCAAGAAAATGCATCTACAAACGGAGCTGTTGTGGCAACAAGTATGTGTAACGGCGAACAGCTGGGACCCACTTCCACCGCCTCAGCGACAGCTATCTAGCAGAGCCTAGACAGCCTCTTTTTCCTCCTCCGTAACTACGGATAAGTAACCCGAATTCATCAGCTATTGACTTGCGCAGTGCAAGTTTTATCAACACCTCTGCAGCAGCCCTCTCCGCCGGTCGCGCCGGGCCTCTAGCACTAGCGCCGGCGTTGCCTCCGGGGTGGATGCGCTCTCCAGTCCAGCGAGCTTTGTTTCCCGACTCGCCGTCGTCTTTTCGTTATTTCCCCCGCTTTAACACTGTAAAGCCCGATCGAGGGCTCGGGCGCGGCGGGCAATCTGATGTCATCCAGGCCGCGAGACAATTGGGCCCCCGAAATTTCCGAATATCGCTCACGAAACACTGCACTTTCACATTCAGACAAGACGTCTTCGACATAAGCAACGCTTCTGCGACCCGGGACATTATTTCTACGCAGCGCATCTCTGCTTTTTCCATCCCCACTCGCTGGCGGCCTGTCTCGGTCATTGCTTCGCAAACAAAAAACGTCTGACCCTACACAGACGCACCGTACAGCACACCCCTTTCAGACTATGCCGACGCCCAAAGTCTTCATCGTCCGCCACGGCGAGACCGAGTGGTCGCTCAGCGGCAAGCATACTGGCCGCACCGATATCCCGCTCACAGCCAATGGCGAAAAGCGCGTCCTGGCCACGGGCAAAGCCATGGTTGGGCCGGATCGCCTGATTGTGCCCAGTAAGCTCGACCACATGTGAGTGTCTTTCGACGTCGTCTTCTTTTGTTACAGATTTCTTTTTTGTTTGGCCTGGTTGCACCAACCCTTCCTTCTCTTCCAAAACCCCTGTGCAAAGAGCGCGCGCACACACCCCTTCAACGTGGTCGACCTGTCTCTTGATCCCATCATGCTGTGCAACAAAGCAAGGGGGGCGTGTGTGTCACTTTTATACTTTGCCCTGCACCGTGCGGCGACAAGATATTCTACCCAGATCCCGGGCGGTGGAGGCGCATCAGAGACACGGCATGGACCGTCCCTCTCTCTTGTGGCATCGCTCCCTCCCGTCCGCCGCCCCAGGAGCATAATGGTCGTGTGAGACACGCAGGCGCCACATGGGATAGACCAGCAGCAAAAGCACAGCCATTGGACAAAATCATTTTCCTTGCTTCTTGTTTACAGTCCAGCAGTGTACCCCAGTGGTCCATGCTGCCTCTTTGTCCTGCCGGAGTGTCCCCCATGTCTGCCTCATTTTTCCCTTCCGTGCCCGAGACACCGCCACTGGCCATTCCTAGTGCGAATCGGATCATTGTTGAGACCTTTCCAAAAGTTGTCGTGTCTCCTCTTTCCCCTCGGTGTACCGTGCAGTCGGGTAAACGTGGCATGGAGATGTCATTTTTTTTTTGCTTTTCCCCGATGCGATGGTGAAACAAAGAGAACAAAGAAAAGACAACAGAAAACTGACCTCGTTTCCGCTTCGGACAGCTACGTATCCCCCCGAAAGCGTGCCCAGCGCACCTTTGAGCTTCTCAACCTCGGCCTTCCAGACGGCGTCCTGCCCTGGAAGCCCCACGGCTCCAACTCGTGCGTCGGCCTCGAGTGTCGCGCCGGCGTCCAGGTCACCGACGACATCCAGGAGTGGGACTATGGCGACTACGAGGGCGTCACCAGCCCCGAGATTCGCAAGCTACGCGCGAGCCAGGGCCTCGACCAAGGCGGCAGCGGACGCTGGGACATTTGGCACGACGGCTGCCCAGGCGGCGAGTGAGTTTTTTTTGGGGGATTCTACGCACAAACCGATCCCTGTTCCCACCCACCACACACACACACCCTTGCTTGTAAATCTGACACACTGCTACAGGAGCCCGCAGGATGTGACGAGCAGACTCGATAGGCTGATTGACGAGATTCGGGAAAAGTACCACCGTCCAGTGCTGGAAAAGACGCATCCGGATCCGACAGCCACGGGCAACGTGCTGATTGTCGCGCATGGTCATATTCTGCGTGCGCTGGCGCTTCGATGGAGCCGCAGTGAGCTAGATGCTGGGCCGACCTTTTTGCTTGAGGCGGGCGGTGTCGGTACACTAAGGTGAGTAGATAAATCTGACTGAAATGCCTACGCAGCGACTAATGACGGAATTGCAGCTATGAGCATCACAGCATTGATGAGCCCGCCATCCTGCTCGGCGGCGCATTCGTCGTCGGTGACGAGTAGATACATTGGGCTTTGATTTCAAAGTACCGTCTAAATCTAAAAAAGAATCATCTTGAAAGTTTCCATCCAATGCTATGCTATGCAAGCTCCCCTGGCCACAGCCCCTCCTCTCGCTTCCGGGTTCTCGTTGCGTCACATTAGGCAGTCTTGGTGCCTCTGGCGAGGAACAGCCGGCGACGCAGCGTCTGTCCCTGCTCCGGCGTATTCTCCATGACAATCACCGTGCCGAGCTCCTTGTACGCAAAGTCGCGCCCCGCGCCCGCCGCCTCAAACATGCTCCGCGTCTTGTCCGCGTCGAAGCCTAGGTGGTGCACGCCCCGCACGGCGTCGTGGCCCGCGTCGGAGCCGTGCGGGAGAAAGTCGAGGACAAAGAGCGAGCCGCCTGGCGCGAGCCGCTCCGCCAGGCGCGTCGCCGCCAGCGTCGTGTCCTCAAAGTGGTGGAAGCCCATGCCGACGCCCGCCACGTCGAAGCCGTGAAACAGCGGGCCGTCGAGGCTCGGCGACGGCGGGTCGCTGAGCAGGTTGCCGAGGTAGGCCCTTCTCCGGTCCTCGGGCACATTCTAGACAAAATCCGAGGACGCTGGTCAGTGAAACTCGAACAAAGTGTGTCCGTGTAACGTAGGCGCGTGTTGCACCACGGGGGCAGGGGGGGGGGGGAGAGACATACCGCGTTGGCGGCCTTGACGTTGTAGGCACCAATCATGTTTTCAGTAATGTCTACGCCGACGGCCTGTCCAATGACGTCGGAGAAGCACTATTGTTTCCAGAAACGTTAGACCAGCCAAGGTAAATCACCGAGGTGCAAGATTCGAGGTTTCACAAACAATGGTTACGAGACCAGTGCCGCAGGCATAGTCGAGCAGCTTTCCGCCTTTTTTTATGCCGATAAAGTCGACATGCCTCTGGAGCTCATCGGTAATCTCACCCAAGAACGGGGCGAATCGCTTGTCGTAGTCGGCGGCGATTTTGCTTTATCCGGCAAAATGTCAGCGATTTGCAAAACTTGACGTATAGGGAAAGCTTCAGCTCCAGGCTTTCGCCCAACTGCGCCAGTACGGTGATGCGTATTGGACATGGCGTGAATTTGATAAAAGAAAAAAAAACGGGACGTTCTGCCCGGGAAATTGCTAAGCCTATAGAGCATCTCCTCCTGACCAACTTACTTGAAGTATTGCTGGTTTACCTCTGCAGAGCTGGACATGATGTCGGTGATGTTCTCTCCGAGTGGAGCTGTGACGTTGCCGGAGGTTTGCAGCAGTGAGAGCGAAGTAAAAAGTCTAAGCCAGCTCATAGAAGGGCTGAGCAAAGCAAGGAAAGGTAAAAAGAATTGAGTGTCCAGAGAACTCTCTGCTTGTTATAATCTGTTGGTTTCGGGCTGTAGATTTGTGTTGTTGTGTGATTGAATAAGGCTCCCAAGTGCCGACTTTTTTGGCGCTGATATAGTCCGTCGTGGAGACTTGTCGGAGACTTTTTTTTCTTGGTGGTGCCTCGATCAAAACGCGCCGCGCGCCGTCAGACTCTAGCGTCGATGAACCGAGATTGGACGATCGAAGAGTCATTGGAAAAGTTTCCGAGGTGGTTGAACATGGAGCTGATTTATAATTGACACTTGCTCAGACGCGCGGACGCGCAGCAGAAAGCATCCGAGTGATCGCCACGCAGGCTGAATATGTGCACAAGTGGCTCGCAACTGTGATGCCGCCGCTGACGCTTGCTGGCCTCTTGAAACACAATTGCCTTTTAAAACGATTGAGATCAGAAAGAAAGAGTTGCATACTGAACTGCGCCGCCTATGAATTGGTTTTGGCAGTCATGAGCCACTGATGACGCGAAATTATCAGTGACCTGACTGATGACTCTTGACGGCCACCATGAAGATGGGTTTTCTATACATTGCACAGGTATGTTTAAACGTACATAGTCCCACCAGGGCCACATCACATCCTGTGATTACGATAACGATGATTTGAACAGCAAAACAGCCTGGTTCGGGCTCGTGTTGTCCACCGTGGTCTCCTTCTTATACCAGTCACTCAGAGCCAGAGCTGGCTGTCCCATGGAAGCCTTCTAGAAGGCGCAAGCAAACACATCTAAAGTGTGCCAATAAGCACTCGCAAGCGATACCAAACTGACCAATGATGGTGAGGCAAGGGAGAGCTTCCTCCTTTTCTGGGTCTCGGGAGACGGAAAAGCATTCCCAGTGAGGGTCTTCCCCAGCGATGGACTGCGGAAGCCCATACGCGAGAGACTTTGTCGATGTTCCCATCAATCGGGCAGGCGATAAAATGGATGGCGACGCTAACCCCACCAGAATGTGCAAGTGCCGACGGGGTCAGCCGCAGAAAGCTGGCACGCTGGGCACGCATGGCCTGATGGCGAGCGCGCCCAACGGTCCGTGTCGGGCCGCCACCACCGGATTCGAGGTATGGTCGATGGATGCGACGCGACAGCTTGGTGCAACCTCGCGTCCTCGATTGGGCAGTGTCAGGATGGCTGAACCAGCCAGCGCATCGTGATGCCAATCTCCTGCATTTATTAGGCACGATTTTGACACTGGTTCCACAGGATGTGCAACTCGCATGTCAGCCTGCATGCACGCTCGGTCCCGTGCTATTCACTCCGCCTTTTTTTCCTTATTGCGACACGACGAGCGATTGGTGATGCCTAATAAGTGACCGGGGAGCAAAAGCAATTGTGAGACACGGTGGATGCGCTCATATGCCCGCTGCTCATGGCAGGGGCGAATCTGCAAGCCGTCATTGCTCGTCACCGAGTCGCAAATGCAAGCAAGGGTTGGGCTTCGGAATTGCCCTCCCCATTGGGTGCCATAGGTCTACTTGCAGGGGTATGCCTATCGCCTGGGGTCGGGCATGGACAGGGTTGTGAGCTATAACAGGGGTCCGTCGCGCGTCCAGGACATTGGTCACCCTCCAAGTGCAGCCAGCTTCACGGCGGCATTTCTGTCCACGCGATGTAGAGTGTGTTTTGAAAACATGCCAATGTCGCTTGGCTGCCTAATGCTGCTGATCATGCCGTGCACTAGAGCAGTATTAGCGGGCGATTAAAAGGATAATGGGCAGCAGAGCAGAGCCCAAAGTCACTTCGGTGCACAGGGTTGGAAGTTGTAGAATTATGCCCCACTAGCCGCTGGCGGGCTGCGTCGTCCCATTCCACGTCCTGTCAACGTTGTAGCACAGCCTGGTGTTGAGTTTGCTTCTGCAAGAGCCTGTGCCGGGGTTGAGCTCTTCACAGGGGTTCACAAAACTATCTGTCAGTATTCACGGATGCACGAAGTATCTTACGTAGTTGGCGTGGCTGCTTTACTTTTGATACTCTCATTTCAATGCCTTGACCCAGGACCCAGGTCGGAGCTTGGAAGATGATGACCTTGTTCCAGCAATTTGCCCATACCTGAATGGAAGCTGTTTGCGAAGTGGCCAAGTTGGGGAACGCTTGGTCGGGCTGCAAGACTGCGGCCTATTTTTATCATGGTTATCGCAACAATGAAACCACGTAGAGCCTGGCAAGTCTGCGAGGTAGACAGAGTGAATGGCGGCAGGCAATAAAAGACCAAGGCAGTCGCCAGTCGGAGTAGACCAGCTATCCATGTCGGCGAACCGCATCTATGCATTGCAGGAAAGTAGAGTGGCTGACTGAGAAAGGGATAGAGGCGGCGGCGGCGGCGGTGCGCAAGAGATGATGGCGTAAAATTACGACCAAGGTGAACACAAATGGGCTGTGAGACCGTCAGTTGATGAGAATTGTTAGCGAAAGGGGGCGTACACACTAAATTTGACAGTCGAGACAGACCAGGATGCATGTTTGCTGCTTGGTGTTTTCTGCGGTCCAAGCGTGTCAAGAGATGGCTGGTGTCGAGTTTGCAACCCCCAAACAAGTGGTAGACTAATTTCGCAACAACGCCAGGCTGTAGGAAACAAATAGGCCGAGATGACGAGCAAACTGATGGAACGAGCGCTGCGTGACGCCGACCAGACGAGCAGTGACGATGACACCAACGTGACAATGGCGATGGAGCAGACGATGGCTTCCTACTATTTTAGACAGCAAACAAGCCAAGGGACCACCCCCCTTCTCGCACCCCTTTGGAGGAGGGCGAGACAAAAGTAAATGGGCAAAGGGCCAACTGGTCCAAGACGGGGGGGGGGAGGAGAAAACTGGGGCGCTCCCGCTGGGCGGCTGCAAGTTACCGATTTGCATCGCCTCGCCCGCATGAGACTTGAATCACGTGAGCAGCTGTCGACGTGACCAGCCCCAGTTATAAAAAAAAAAGAAAACGGGCTGGCGGGCATTGGGTTTTTTAAAATTGGCGAATAAAAACAGCGAGAAAACACGCACCCCGAGGGGAGGCCAGGCAGGGGGCTAGGCTCGAGTCACAGGGCAGGACCGGACGGGTATGCAATATCATCATATCATACGGAGTAGTAATAATAGGCGGAACGGGCCATGGGCCGGCCGTTTGGGCAGCAAAAGGTGGGGTTGGACAAAAACATTGCATTTACAGTGTAGGCAGACAGCACTGGTGTGTGTCTAACACGGTGCGTGATGCGTCGTGCCCGTGTACGCAAGGTAGGTAGGGGTTGTTCTTCGTACTGGCAGACTGATGGATAAAGACTTGCTTTTGTCTAGTAGTGGCCGAAAAGAAAAGGGAACAAGATGAAAAAAAAAAACATCAGACAAAGCATGGCGTCGGATGGATTCTCGACGCCTCCAACCCGGCTCTAAAAAAAACCCCCGGCAGAGTCCGCCCTCACATCTCAGCTTTCGTTGGGCCGCTTTTGCCTGCCAACCGCCACACCACCACCACTAATAAGCTACCTAACTACTCCGTAGACGGACGAGTCCACTGCTGTTGCTACACATCGCAATGATGCGCTGCATCTTGTCGGGCAAGGTCGTCTCTCCGCCGTCGTTGGGTCGGGTCGCCGGAAAATGGCACCAAGCAAGTCAGGAGCAACATTGACAGACACAAGAGCCAGTAGTTCCATACTTCCCCAAACAAAGTCATGCCGTGCAGCGCAATTCGCTTGCCGCATATATCCATTCTTCCATGACGCGCAGCCGACCCGTAACACATGACTGCATCGCTGCCCTGTAACTAGGTAGGTAGATAGTAGACTGGTCTCGGCAGTTGCCATTGCAGCCCAACGACGCACGAGTGACCACGGAAAATGCGCGTCGGCGGAAAGGAAGGGAAAGAAAAATAATTCTGGATACACTGCATCCCGCCCAAGCAACTAATTCTTGTCCAGTCTTTTGACTTGCCCTTTTTTTTTTTTTTTTTTTTCCTTGCCCGCCCAAGTCTTTCTCTTTCCCCCTTGCCGCAGCCCGTCTCTGCGAGCCACTTTTCAGCGGTGAGCAAGCCCACCCACCTGTGGCTTGGTGGCTCCCTGCTGGAGCGTTCGGCTCTGGATACCTAGCACCTAGGTACTGTGACTGGCTAGTACGAAGCAATGCAGGCGACCCGTCACCAGACAAGGGAATGTTAGTGCCACAGCTTTTTGCTCTTTTCGTGAGATTCAACTTTGAGCTAAGACTGCGAGTCCGTGCTTTTACAAAGAAACAGGGGCCTGCAACGCGAGAGACAGAGACGCAAGCAATGCATGCTACAGACATGTCACTGCCACTGTCTGGGGTTGACCCCACTACGAGCCGACGCTGGCCTAGACACGAATCGGATAAAAAAAAATGGCATGATGATTCAGATACCTTGTTCTGGAGAATGTGATAGAGCCGCGTGTCCACATACTGCCCATCATCACAATCAATGCTGATGAGCTGATGCGACCGCGCCTTTCATTCATCGTTGCTCGTACCCTCGGATGTGTCTCAATGGACCGCCAGGGTGATAGTTATCTAGTTCGACATGCATTCATGCTCAATGTTCACATCCCCTTCCGAGTAACTAGTCTATACTTTGAGAAAGCGGTAACAAGCTGTCTTGTTTGCGCTTGTTTGCGACTCACCAGCAGATTTTGCTCGCAGTGTATTGCACGCTTCTAAGGCTCAAGGCTGTCATCAACATGTTATCCACCACCGAGCTAGGACCTGCCCGTCTGCAGCCGAGTGCTCCAAGTATCATGCCCTGCCAAAATCTAGCAGTAATGCAAGGAAAAAGTCCCCGCAGGTCGTTCGTTGCAAGGACAGACTTGCCAATACTCCGTACTTTGAACACGATCCACCAGAAAACAGCGCTTCGTCTTTGGCGCAAAGTCATCTTGCAAAACTTGGGGTGAGACTTTTGTTTGACTCACTCTCAACTGTTCTCACCTGTGCACACACTCCGGACCGTGTGGGATACGACGTGGTCAATCTGAATCTTGCAGCTCGGCGAGACATTTCCATCCCGTGCACAGCCTGAATTTGCGATTGCTGAATTGCGTCTTCTCATTGGCCAGCAGAGTCAATGCAGCGACACAATCATTCTTGTGGCATAAATACCTGCAATGGCGTGGAAAGTCGCCTCCAGGAAGCCGTCGCCGGCAGCTGGCCTTGGCTGTCTTCAGTCCTGGCCCATCACTGGCTGGTCCTGCAGGGGACTGTGCGGCGCTGGCCGTGGCACGGCCCGATCAGTCTGGGGGCCTGCATGCCCGCTCGCGACAAAGAAGGCTGCTGGAGCTAGACTCCGCCATGTGTCAGCCTGGCTTGCTGCCTCGGTGGCCGGGAGGGCTGCTTGCAGTCCGCAGTCTGTCGGTTTTCATTTTTTTTTTCTCTCTGGTTTCGTGGCTGCGTCGAGGCTTGATTCGTATCGCCGCCCGGCTCGATGGATGCTGTAAAAGTCTTCGCTTGATACGACCTTTGAGCCGACGAAAATTGGGCCTGCGAAACGTAGTTCGTGAGCCATCATCATGGCAAACATGCTTCTGCTCGCGGCCATTGGCTCAGCATCCGTCACGAGAGCCCCTCTGACCGCACTTCTGGCTGCGGCTAGCCTCCGAGGATACCACAGGTTGCATGGATAGCCAGCGGACTGTCTAGTGCCAGTGTTGGTGGAGTTGGCAACCCCTCAGCAGCGCAGGAGAGGGGCACCACATGGCAAGCAACCCCCTGCTACGCACTGTAATTGGTAGCCACCCGTAGCCAGGTTCCTGGTAATGGCCGCAATTCGGTGCGTTTCCAGACCCTCGGGAGGCACTATGCTCGTTAGTGTCCTCCACGGGGCAACCTCCTTGCGATTCGGCAGACGTGACGTCGCTGCTAGTGGGAGGCCTAGGATACCTCCCTCGCCGCCTTGCGTGTGCAACGGCCCACCGCCACCAGAACGGTACGAAGGGCTAGGATGTGAGCAGAATGCTGTTTGCGAAGCGGATTCGTCAATGGAAGAATGTCATGGCACTTGACGATATGCGCACACCCTCCAGAAAAGAGCGTCCCTGAAAAGGTTTGCAGGTTTTGCTTGTCTTGTGCCCCCTCCTTTCGGGACCCATCCACCGCCGACCGAGCCGTTTGACTGTGCGACCAAAATAACAACAGAAGGATTGCTTCGTGTGATTGGTGAGAGAAAACAGATTCAAAGTTTTTGTTCGATGGATCAGGCACAAGCCCATGGAAACAATTCGGGTAACACGCTGTTGGGCCGAATCTGCAGCAGCTCCTCACTGTGCGGTACGCGTACCGAGGCGAAATTACGGCTTCGAGGAGACTTGATGCGATGCAGATCATGAGCAGTGTTACTATCCAAGATGACTGATTTGTCCTTGTTTTGCTGCCTCCGTAGATATGATGTAGAATAAAAACGACCCCAGGGCCCCCCAAAGATGTACGGCCCGTTTGCTAAGAAACGAGCCTGCCGACTGGCAGCTGTCAGGCAGTGTTGCCACGACGCGAATTATGCACGCGAGAGCAACAACATCAGCTACCCACTCAACCCTTGCAACACTCTGGCATCAGCTTATTTGAAGCTTTTTCGATGCATTCATTCTCAGTCTAACAAAATCTTCGCACACAGGCCGACGGGGAACTAAATTAAATATGCACGGCACCTAGAGACATAGATAGCTGCCCGCGCTCGATCAACCATTGGGGGCAGTCGTCGCGGCGAGACTACTTATCCCGGTGCAAGTGGCAAAATTTAACGCAGTACCGTAGGAAGAAGAGATTAAGCCAGCACACTGTCTGTATACTGATTCTGATCGGCAGGCTCATCGGAAAGAAAGTTGAACTAGTCGTTGCTTTACCTGTCCTGCCCGCGGCGGCATCAACCGATACGTTGCCTAATAGCTTGCCAGCCAACAACCTTTCCTGCACGCCAGCGAATGTGTCACATTCACAAAACACGGGTTGGACTTGTAGGCCGACTCCGGGATTTTGCTGAATCTGCATGGGTCGGCATCTTGCAACGTCATCTAGCATCCAGTGGGTGCCGTTGGCGCCATGGTTGCAAGGATATCTAACGGTCAACTATTGGACTGACTAATAACGAATAGTACCAGTATGCTCGGCCGGCCCTGTGGCCCATTCTCGGATTTGGTGCCCAGCATTGGGATTGGAGCTGCGAAACCTGATTCCCATCCTGCTCTCCCATCTCTGTTGCTAGCCAGGTCTGCCAACTTTGCCCCCGGCAAGCTCTGGAGGAGGCAAAGCGCCGAGCGCGATCGCCACTCTGCAGCGACTTTGGGTTTCAGCTCATGTGGTACGAGCCATTGTTCTATACCGTTGGGCTGATGTCCATGTTACACGAGATCTGCTGATGAGTCCGGCAGAGAATGAAGGCTGCTGTCAGAGCCATCTTTTCAAACTACGCGGTCGAATGAAGATTCCAACTGGCATGACAGGGAAATGCTCACAGTACAAGACATTACCTGATCAAGGTGACAAGCGACCGAAAAAAAAAACATTTTAAATTACGCAGGCGGTTCGCGCCGCCGGCGCGCATACCCTGCTGTTAGCTGCGGGAACCAGCGGCGCGAACCGTCAGCGGGCCCCCAATGTGTACAGGCTTCCCTGTCCTGTCCGATGCCCAGCTGTACAGGGGTGGATTGCAGCGCACGAGTCCTGGACAAAACCCGAAAGTTTGCCAAACACGGCAGCCGAGGAAGCAGACGTCGAATAAATCAAGATTTTCCTCACAGGCCAGCCGGACTGGTAGGGCTCAAACCACAGACGTCGCGGGCGCGCTGTTGGGCTCCGATTCGCACTGCAGTCAATTCTCTACTGCGGCCCGACCTATGACCGGTTAAACGGGCAGCCCGCTGATGACCACCACGAATGGCTGAGCATCGACGTCATATGCAAAGCAGAACGAGATGACTCGCGTTTCATCAAACCCATCAGCAAACAGACTCCGCTACATATCCCGCACTGTGACTTGTGCCCGCTGGCGGTCCCTGATGGAAAATGCAGTGGCCGGCAGGCTTGAAAGCCACTGAGCGAGGCGAATTGTGGCTAATAGGGGCAGCCAAAAGGGAGCCCATCTATCCGTGCATACAGCCATTTGAGCATAGATTCTAGACGACAGGGCAGCGGGCTTCTGCACAAGCACCTGTCCCGGAATTGACGGTGGTATACCAGAGCTGCTTATACCGAGCCCAGCCGTGAGGTGAAGCATCGTCGCAGGTATACTCGGTACAAAAAGAAGCCTCGAAAAACATTCTAGGACTGGCTCAAGCGCGGCAGCGGTGGAGAACGAGCACACAGCTCGTGCATGCTGCGGCCGCCTCTGCGACCTGCATGGCCGCTCCGGGAACGGGCGCCGCGCGGGACCAAGGGCCATTCTAGCGTGCGACCTCCTGACCGAACTTGTCGCACTCCCTCGCACGCCCACGCCCACGCCCACACCCACGCCGCCACCGCCGCACGCCCCCAAAGTACCAAACGCTCATGCTGCGTCACATCCTGTTGTCTCTTCTCTGGGAGAAGTAGCTGGTGTGGGAGTGGGCGGCGCATCAGACCAGCGGAGATGGTTGCTGCCACTGACTGGGCGGTGGCTCGGCTACCAGATGGTGTGAGAGACCATTCGCGGAGCACAGCTAGCCCTCATGCAGGCTGCGGGAGGGGAAACGGAAGAGGCCTGTTCTTGTCACGGAGCCTGCCATTAATGCCAATGCTCTGGTCCTCCTTCTTACTGGCAACGTACTGTGCCAGTCGCATGGGCCAGCCAACAAAGCCTGGGAGCACGACAGAGGCACACCACCCGCGGCCAAGCAATACCTGCGCCCCCCCCCCCCCCCCCGGTTTGCCCTCGCCCTTTTACTACGTCAACTCCCTTCACCGTATCACTGGAACGCACTGTATTTGCAGCACACACGTCAGTTGGCCCTTGTGCCGCTCCCTGCACTCGCTGATGAAGGACTGCTAAACCCACGAGGCTTCCACCCATTGTGCAGCACGTAATCCGCTGTTCGACTGGCTCTCGGCCTGAGCATTGGGCACCCGGACACCTCGTCATATGGACAGAACATGGTCTCTCCTCTCCACCAATTTTGCCATCCCGAACTTCGCTTGCTTCAACCCTCAACTGTGTCGTCTCTTCCAGCAACGGGCTTGCGACCGATATCCGGACTCGCCCTCATCCCACATTGCTCCCGCGAAGCCTTGTGCGTCATAGGCGATTATTATATTTTGACATCCCTGCTGTACCACGGTGACACCGCTTGCGGTGCCAAACCTTAACAGCCATCTCTCCGAAGTGAACCGCCACACGCGTAACCAGCTCCCGTTTGCGCAGCAGTAAACGGCGCCATCACGGCATTGTTGTCGCCGGCGCTCTTCTTGATCTAGACGCTTCACCACATACTATTTTACAGAACCATCCGCGATCGCGACAGCTCTGCCGATACCGAAATAGCAATATCCATCCTTTCAACGGTACGTACCTTCTATTCATACCCAAACGGCCGCGAGCTAGACTGGCTGGGCATTTGCCAAGTGGCCGCGCCTTGCCGCCCAGTGCTCAGAAGCAATTGGTGGCAATTGGGAGACGAGCATCAAATTTGAGCAACAACAAGGCTCTCGCCATCACGGGGCAGCAAACTGCCGCAATCGAGGGCAACACAGCAGGGAGTCACGCACCACTGTGCCCCCCGCCCGCCTCTCGCTCCTCTCCCAGCCTGGAATCCTCTGCGGCCCGGCCAGCTGGGTGCTGCTGCGATTGACACCTCGCCTCGCCGCGTGGCCGCCAAGTCGTGTGGGTTTTGGTGCTTGATTGACAGGACAGCCGGTTTGCAATCGCACTAGATCTCGGCCGTGGCGGCGCTGTATTTGCCCAAGCCCTGGCGCAGCTGTATCGTGTTATTTTGGCGCAAAGTCTAATGCTGAGTCGCAGGCGCGAGCGTCCCATCCCATCGGTCTATTGTGCAGCTAGTCAGTGAAGGGGCAGTTGGACGACTCAGCTAGTTGGCCACGATCCTGCTTCTGTTGGCCAGGAACGAGCGACGTAAAGGGCCGCCGGTCAGGCCACGACCCGTATTTTGCCTTTGGGGCGAATTCTTAGCGACGCCCACACGACCGGGCCAGAAGCAGCTGCGCGCCCTCGACTAGCCTCTGTCTAGGGCGGTCCCTACCTCATTAGCACCTTTGGCTAAAGGCTCAGCGCTGGGAGCGGCAAGACACCGGTCCATCCGCCCGCTTCTGCATTCCCGCTCAGATGGTCTCTGCCCTCTCCCGCTAACGTATATACATACGGCCCACCACCTCAAGTTCACACGCCCCCCTCCCCACCACCATTGCCATTTACTTCCACCGCCAGCCGGCCTTTGCGCTTCTTCTTCCTGCGACAACCCTCCTTTCCTCCTCTGCCGCATTCGTCCATCGAGGGCTTCGCGCGCATCCCGTACAAGACTCGCCGGCTGTCATTTTGATTTCTCGAAACAGCTACCTGCGGGCTCTGTTGTCGGCACCCTGCCTCGAAGCCGTCGCCGTTTGCCTGCACTAGTCACCGCCGCCACTCCTTGACACGCCCCCGACTGGACCGACTGGCTCGAGAAGCTGCGTTCGATTTGTGGTGCAAAAGCACGACGCACCTCGCCAAAACTATTACTTCTACAGCGAGCCGCTGCCCATCGGCGCATAACCTTTACTCTCACCTCGCCACTCTCACACACTTGACCTCACCTTCAGATGCGACTTTAACTCTCTATTCTGCCAATCTTCTCGCTATTTTTCGCCAATTCAATCCACCCGTCAGCGGCTGTATCCTAGCCCCAAGTGTCCATTATAGGACAGACATAGCATGGCCGACGACCGTTATCGTCGAGAGTATCCTCCGCACGTTCGCCCAGAGGATCAGCATTCGCAACCTTCACCACGCTCTCGCTCCTCTCTTGAAGAAGCTCGACACGCCGCCGAAACTCGAGGCACAATGGCAGCCTCAGTCACCTTACCCTCCATCCAGGATTCTCACGGAGCAAACTATTCTGGACAGCCTCCCCCTAGCCGTGGCTATCCCCCGGATCCACGATATGCCTCGCCCAATGGTGGTAACGGGTATCCGCCTCCTGGACAATCCGGCCATCCACCCGGCTATCTGCCTCCTCTGCAGCCTGGCTCTGACCATCGATCCCCGGCCTACCCGCCAGAGCATCGCAGCAGCTACTACGATGACAGACGTCACCCTCAGTACAGTGACTATCCGCCCGACTACTACTACCGCCAGGGGGGCCCGCCTCCCAACGGCTACCCTCGTGATTATCGCGGTCCTCCACCTGGATCATACCCTCCGGATTTTGGTCAGGGAGTTGGTGCTCCGATGGCGCAAGCAGCGCCGCGCCAGCGCACCTCTATCGCTTGTAGATACTGTCGAAAGCGAAAGGTAGGCGTTTCCCATTACGAATCTGTAAATTGCAAACACTAACAAGCATTAGATTCGATGCAGTGGCTACCAAAGCGCCCCTGGAGGCAAGTGTCAAAACTGCGCAAGAATGAACCAGGAGTGTATCTTCCAGCCCGTCTCCTCTTCGAGCTCCACAGCCTTTGTACCACTCTCCGCAGTCCAGGGCGGCGTTCCTCCTGGTACACAACTATTCGGCGCCTACGGTCAACCTCTTGCCCCCAACTCAGTTCCTGGTGGACACCACTACCCTCCTCACCACGGAGGACCACCCGCTCCAGGCGGCGCGTACTACGGCCAGCCTGGGCAATCGCCGACCGAGCCCTATGCGCCGTATGGTGGAGATCCCCGTGAGGATCCGTCTCTGGCTCCCGGGAAGCGATCAAGAGATGCCATGGATCGAGACGAGGACTGGCGAAGACAGGCACCTCGAAGTGCCCACGAAGATGACCCACGCAGACGGTCTCCGGCCGAATTTTCCAGCACGAGCAGCCCTGGCGGTGGCAAGTACCCTTATCCCGCACCACGGCATAGTCCGCACGCAGCCTCTGCGTCTACTGCTGGCGCTCAATCTCGGTCTCCTGGTAATCCAAACGGCTCTAGCGGCGCTTCAACCCCCGTCCGTCAACCCGGCGTGCCTGCGACACAGGGTCAGCAAGCACCTACGTCCAAGATGAGCTTGAGCAACCTGGTAGACAAAAATGACATCGACAAGGGCATGATTGACCGTCTAAATCGCCCTAGGTAGGGGCTGGGCCCCGTCCTCTCGATCAAGGTAGCCCTCCCACTGATATCTGGATGTCCTTGGGACACATTGGTTGGCTTCGCAGGACTCGGCAAGTCTGTCAGTCACACATGCACTCCACCGCCTGCTGCAGGCAGCGCACTTGGCATGAAGCTATGCGATGGGGTGTGGTCACACACGGATTGGCTACAGCATCTCAGTGCGAAGCCTGCCAACAAACAACGACAGAAAACACAACACAGGAACGGCGCAAATCTAGACGGAAATATAAGTTTGGCAACAAACGCTTGGTCAGCATCTGTTTATGTTTTTTCAGACTTGTTTTCAATTTCTTTCGAGTTTCGCTTTCGGCTGCGCTTGACTTATTGCTTGTCCTTCTTGCTTTTTCGCCTTCGGTCTGATTTGAGCAACGTCTTGTTCGAGGCGGCTGACCACCGCAGTGTTTTACAATTGCACGTCTTTTTCAAACTATACGTACGAAGATGGTAACGCCTCACGGCACATATCGGTTGGCTGGTTTTTTGTTTTTTTCATCACAATGTCTATATCCCTGTTGTATCTGTTATATTTACCAAAACATTTAGTGCGTCTGACATTCGAGCGCGACTCGTCGCCCTTCGAACAAGCCACTTCGAACAGGGGCCAGACATTGCATTGCAGACCGACCATTTGGTCGTCTGGCTCTATGTAATTTTATTAGCAATACAGGCTACTAATGTTTCTTAAACTCGTTTTTTCTTTCTTTTGTGACGTTGGTCTCTCTGAACAATTGCTCGCGTCTATTATATATGGAGAGGCTACCAGCGTAAAGCCTCCATCACCAAGCGAAAGTAAGTGCCACTCTACCATAGAATCGTTCCGCTTCTCACGTTGCCGCCCAACAGTCTATCTATTCTCCGAGTCTACTACCAATCACTGTCGATGATGCTTCATATCTGACCGAGAAATTGCGACACACGCTGACCGCAACTCCTACTCCTGTCAGCTGTGCGCCTACCCTCCACCCCCTCCTTCCAAGACGCAAACTTCACTAAACCGGTGTGCCCCGCAAAGCAGGTGAAAGGGTTGGTCGTGTCCCTGCCTGGGCGGTGAGCATACGCTGTTTAGGAGGTGCCCACGGAGACTTGCGTCGAATCAGGAGGTAGGGCCAGGGTCCGAGCAGAGGAAACCAACTCGCGGGCGGGCGAGGGCAAGCCGTCTAGCTCATTAGCGGAGACTAAAGGCGCAGTGGGGGAGAGTAACTATGAGCAGGAGGGGTGGCGTGCTGATGTCACAGTGAAGACCACGTATCAGAGCGAGAAGACCAACTGTGGCAAGGGGTGGGCTTGCTCGCTGTCCCCATCCAAGAGGAGAGAATTTCGGTCTGCAGGGCGGGAGGGGCCTGCCAGAAAACTAAAAATTGCTTTCAGCTTACCACAAGAAGTCAAAGGCGGTCGACATGACTTGCGCTTTCCACGCGATTGCCATGACGCTCTCCTGGGGCTCGGGAATAGCCCGAGGTACGGTGATCTAGCATTGCAACTCTACACAAACACGGAGACGGCGACGTGGGCGGGGATGACGCATGCGCAAAGAGTTGAGAACAAAGGTGGGAAGAGGGTTGGAGGGGCACTACAACCAGAGAGGAGGGGAGGGGAGGGGAGGGGAGAGCGAGAGAGGAGGGGTGTTGGGCCAGTTGCCTGTCTACCGGCAGACTGGGACACCAGCACCGGTTTTGTACTGCTTCTTGGGGGGGTGGGTAGCAGGGCACTCATTCTGGGGCCGTCGGCTTCGTTGCGGCCCTCCCTCTACGGCTTGCGGGTTCGGCGCTGTGTGTCGCTGCCGAGGATTGGCGGGCTGTACCTACATTAGGGTCGTCCGGACGAGGCACCCGAACAATGGCGACCCAGGGAAAAAGGAGGTAAACACTGGGGCGCTGAAAGGCGGGAGGCACGGGCAGCATTAACCCGCAACCCTGACGATGCTTGTGAATGCACAACGGGTGTTGAAGAGTAGCTCGGCTCCCAGCGTGCAGAGTCTTTTCGCTTGCGTTAGTTTGGGGCCAAAAGCGATGGTGATATGTGACTTCTAAGTAAAAGCTGTATATTTTGTTCCGCATCAGGCCTGCAAGACCTTTGAAGGGTTCTGTGTGTTGGCGAGTTTCTGAGATGACCGGAAACAGCAACAGAGGGGCCGTTGCAGAGGTGGGCTCAACATCGTGCCATCGAGAGACTTGCCAGGGTAGATAACAGCAGGTCGACGATTGGGAAGAAGAGACAAGAACGTTGAGCTAGATGGGACCAATCGATCAGCGCAAAAGCTGGCCCCCGGGCGATGCCCTTACAGTTTGCTGGCATTGACGCTCAGGCAGCGATGGCTCAGTCTCCGCCCGCTTCTTGCGAGAGTCGCGCCTGTGCTCACATATACGCGCAAAGGATAAGTCTCCTCATGGGCACTCGCGCTGGAACGATCTTGTCTGAGTGGTCAATACTATTTACAAAGTGCTTGCAGCAAGGG
>JAPFRW010000412.1:0-24338 GCA_030778065.1 Akanthomyces uredinophilus
ACCCCCGGAATGCCGTAATGCTTGTTGGGTAAACTTGCCCGGCTCGCTTTCGACGACAAAATCTAAGCATCTTTATCAACAAATCTTAATGTAATTTTCCCGGGCGTTTTTGCCTGCCCCCCCCCCCCCCCTAAAGCCGTCGTCCGTCCCCGACCGCATCATCTTTTGCTAACATTGCTGGGGCCGACAGCACAGGAGGCGACTTGACGAAAAGCGCCAGCGACTGCGGCTTGTTTCGCCAGCTTCGGCTGTCGGCGCGGGCCACGGCGGCCGGGGGCGCGTTTTGGGAGTGGCCGCTGTCGCAGTCGCTCTCGCTCCAGGTCGGCAGCGACGGCATCATCGGCCGGCGAGTGTCCGTCTATGCGGATGAGGGGAGGGAGACGGACGGCGCGGTCCTCGCAGAAGGCATTGTAGGGTTCAACAGCTGGGCGGCCGAGCGCGCCTCTTTATAAATACTGCACTTTTTTCCATTGTACGATACGATGTACGCCAGCATTATACACGAGAAGTCTTATACCATCGAAGAGCGAACAGGAAAGGTTGAAGAAGCGAGCCAAATTACTTGACACGATCTGAATAGCATGGAAATGAATACAACATATTAATTGATCTGGAATTCTTCGCGTTACACTCGAAATGTTGCAATCCTGTCACGTGACTCTCTCGGAGTTTACACTACTCCCGTGAAGCCATCACAGGCTGACCAATTGCAAGTAACCGTCATGACGTGACAGATGAGGGCAAATGTCCTTTCCGGCCAAATCAAGAGACGTGTGCTCCGGTTGTCGCTCCAGGAAGAAAAAGTGCGATGTGAGTTTGGCATTTTACTACGTACAAGGGGCTGATTGATACTGATCTCGTGCTAGGGTACCCGGCCAGCATGCACGCCATGCTTGAAGCGCGGAGGCATCTGTGTGTACACACCGCCGCCTACTAACACGCAGCTGACATTTGCTGGCGACAGCTGGTTCGCCGCGGATAATGTGGATGCGGTGCTTGCCGATGTGACTGATTGGTCGGCAACTGACCTTGCCGACGTCCAGCTGCCGCCAGGTGACGACGGCGTGCTGCCCCTGGCTGCAGCCGTGGCAGAACAGCCGTCGTGGTTTGGGATGGACAGGGGCATTTCAATGACGGGGACGAACCAGGGACTGCCGACACCTGAAAACGCAAGCCCCAACTCTTCATCCGAGCCCGTCATGCCACCTCTGGACGCAGCCCTAGATTTGGTCGACGTCTTCTTTGAGAGGTTCTACCTAAGCCTTCCCATCCTGCACAAAGGCAAACTCACAGCCCGCCTTCAAGCACACGGCGTTGACGGCACCCCGCCTCTCCTTCTCCTCGCCATCATGACCGTCGCCGCCAGCGGGCACCCCAACCCGCAAATCCGCGCCAACCAAGCCCACTGGCGTCTCCTCGCCCGCGACGCGCTGAAAAAGTCGCTGCCGACCGAGGAGCACCCCCTGCAGACGCTGCAGGCCGCCCTGCTGCTCATCTTTGACGCACTGCAGGAGGGCGACTACCCGGTGACGTGGATGATGCTCGGCGAGGCGTGGCGCAAGGCGGCCGTCATCGGCTACCACCAGGTCGACGCGCGTGACAGCGAGACGATGGTGCAGTACCTCGGCTCCGTCGAGGGCCTGGACGAGGCGCAGCGCGAGGAGTGCCGGCGCGTGGTGTGGACGTTCTTTATACTAGATCGTGGGCTGTGCTACCCGATTGGCATGGTGCACGCGGTGGACGAGCGGCGGCTGGTTGTCAATTTCCCCATGAGCGAGGACGACTTTCAGAACGCCGAGGCGCCCGACACCAATAGGCCGGTGCTCAAATACACCAACGGCATGGACCGTCTGATTGCGCGCGTCCGGGAGCATGGGCGATGCACGCTACTGCAATACATAATCCTCGCCTATGTGCTGCTCGGCCGCGTCACGGAGGAGGTGTACATGCAGGACGCCGAAGAGCACGGCTCGGCAGCGCTGGACGATCTCATTGAGAAGCTGGTGCAGATTCGCCTCCTCTTGCCGGGATACGCGTCGGACCTGTCCCTCGCGAAGCCGGCAGACGTGCCGTACGTCGTCTGGCTGTCGGCCGTGCTGGGCGTCAGCACGATATTCCTGCACCATCGCGCCGCGTTTCACAGCGACGAGGATAATGCCTCGAATCCTGACGACGTGGCGGCGGCGGCGGCGGCCAAGTGGCCGCATGCGGTGCGCTCGGCGCGCAATACGGTGCAGCTGCTCCGGGACGCGTGCCGCGCAGGCGCCGGGTCGTCGTTTATGCTCGCGCACACCACGGCGGCGCTGTTTGTGAGCACGCGCGTCCTCATCATGGAGTACCTGTTGTCGGAGGGGTCGAAGCGGGACAGGGCGATGCGGTCGGATCTCGAGGTGCTGGCGGCGGTGAGTATGCAGGCGCATGGCTCGCTAGGCATGTTAGGGCGCAAGTTCATTGTTGGGTTCAAGTTTCACGTGCGCATGCGCGAGGAGGATGTCCGCGCGAGCAAAGACTACGGCGCCAAGGGCCTGCTCAAGCGATGCGGCGACTGGTCCGTCGCGGACGATGGCGAAAACATTGCGATTCCAGAGTGAAAGGACTTTATATTCAGCTAAAGTTCTGTAAATTGGTGCTACAGACCCAACAGGCCCAGTGCATGGTCACCGCTAGTTGAACTCGGAGACCTCCTGGCTCGAGCCAACATTGCGCCCGCCGCTCGACTCAATGGACGACGCGGTGATGAACGAGTCCTTCATCAGATACAAGTACGCCTCGGCAATCTCCTCTGGCCTCCCCACGGTCCCCGTGATGGAATCCTTGGCGTAGCGCTCCACCACCGCCGGGTTGTCGCCCAGCAGCGGGGTGCGGATGGCGCCAGCCTGCACAGAATTGACGCGGATGGGCTTGAGATCGACGGCCAGGCCGCGCGCGTAGCCATCCACAGCGGCCGCGAAGCCCGTCACGAGACCCATGCCCGGCGCCGGCCGCGCCGCTAGGCTCCCGCTCGTCAGAGTGTATGATGTCTTGTTGGAGCGCGCCGTGTAAGTCGGCAGCAGCTTGGCGAGCAGCAGGGCGCCGATGATGCGCACGTTGAAGCCGCCGAGGATGGCGTCGCTGGTGAGGTCGGCGAGGGGCGTGCGGGGCAGGGAGTCGCCCGCGGTGAAGACGACATGGTTGAGGAGCTTGGTCTTGTGCTCCGTGGCCCACTCGAGCAGGGCAACGAGGTTGGCCTCGGTGGCGGCGTTGTTGGAGAGGTCGCAAGCTCGGCCAGAGGCGAGGGGCTCGAGGTGGACGGCCTGCGCGTGGGCGTGCAGCTGGGTGACGGCGGCGTCAACTTTGGTCTGGTTGGAGCTGCTGATGTAGACGGTGGCGCCGCTCTCGAGGGCGGCCTCGGCGACGGCGTAGCCAATGCCAGAGGTGCCGCCGACGACGAGGACACGAGTGCCCTGGAGCTTGTTGTACTTGGACATTTTGGAAAGATGTATTGATTAGAACGAGAGAGTAGATGGTGAGAGTGAAGAATTGAGTGACGAGTATCTGGGTCAGAGTGCTGTATTTATGGTCACTTACACAACTGCAGGAGCGGCCCGGCGGCGGCGCTGTCTACGTTAGCGGCGCCGCTCGGGATCCACCGTCGCCGCCGTCGCCGCCGTCACCGCCAGCTGAAGCCGGAGAAGCGGCGCCGGGACACATTCGCCATCACGAACTTGAGCGGAGTTACGAAGATAGAGCGGTGCGAGCTGGCTAATGCTATGACGGTATTTTTGTGCGCGATTGGTAATGAAGAAGCTGAGTATGCTGTTGGAGGGGATTAGCCATCCGACACGTAGCTACTCATGGCCAATCTTGCAAAGAGGATTACTGGGTATAACAGCTGTGCGTTTACAGAGTGATTTGTATTGATTAGATGTACTTGATCAAATGTACTGAATCTGAAAGCCCGGTTTCTGCATTTAATTTCATGGTTTACTATTTTTAAACCTGGTGCTGCGCAACTGTACGCCTGTGTCACTGGTGCACCGTGCCGCCCTGTTTAACCATGCGCCACCCCCAGCCACACACGCGAACGGGCACCAACCTCGTGGCGCGAGCTGCCTCCGCCTGGGACCTAACCTGTTAATATTTCTACCACTCTGTAAAAATCAGTTTTCCTCTCTACACGGCGACTCTAAACCCTCTTCTGTTATTTTCAAGGGCTCTCGAATTCCTGTCACCAAATGGTATAGCCGCCACCACAGGCGGTTGCCCAACGGCTTTGCACCTCCAAACCCGACGCACGCGCCCACCGTCTCACGCTGTGCGCACCCGCCGCACCATGCCGTTTGTCGCAAACACGCCCGAGTCGCTGCTCGCACGCTCCGACTCCAAGGACCCCAAGTCCACCTGTCGCGGCATCACCTCGTCCGGGCGTCCATGCCGCCGACCCCTCGGCGCGGCCGCGCGGTACGGCGGCCACCGCCACCACCTGACCGCCATACGGGACGACGACCCCGCGGACGAGAGCCTGTACTGCTGGCAGCACAAGGAGCAGGCGAGCCACTCCGCGGCGTCCAGCCCGGGTCCCAAGGGCAGCAGCGGGTACGCGGCGGTGCCGACGATTCGCGAGGAGCGCACGAGCCTGGACACGCTGGCTGACAGGCTGGGCCTGGTGGACATTGGCGGCAAGTACTCTGCCGGGCGTCCGAGTAAAGGCCCCGGGGGAAGGCCCGGCGGAGGGGCATCAGGCACGCCGATATACCCGCCAGGGTTCCAGGGCAAACCTGCGCGACCCTCGCGGCCGCCGCAGCAGCAGCACAAGAGAAAGAAGAAGCAGGCTAGCCAGCTTCAGCTGTGCTGCTGCTTCAGCATCCCGATTGAGCAGATCGAGGACGAGCCGGCGGAGAAGCCCAAGCCAGGACCCTTGCACCAGCCTTATCAGCAAGAGCCGATGCCGACATATCAGCCCCAGCGGCCGGCTGCAGCCTTATATTCCAGCCAGCATCGGCCACCTTCTTCCAAGTACCGTCCGCCACCGATGCCCTCACCCGCAAAGAGCTCCAAGTCGGAAGCAACATCGGCCACGGCACAGCTCAAGCATCTCATCCCCGACTCGCTTGATGGTGCCACCGCATCCCTGCTCATGGCCGAGCTCGTCCGTCCCGTCGCCGAGTCTGACGAGCCCGGCTACATCTACATGTTCTGGCTCGTGCAGGAGCCGGCCGGCGACGGCGCACAGCCGCGCGCCCCCGTCGAGGCGGCCCGGTCGCTCCTCGCCCCTCCGTCGTCGTCACCCGCGCGCGGCCGCCGCGCCAGCGACGCCGTGTCCCGGTACGCCTCGCAGTCGCGCCGGGACGGCCGGCCCGGCAGGCAGACGATGCTCCTCAAGATTGGCCGCGCCGCCAACGTCCAGCGCCGGATGAACCAGTGGCAGCGCCAGTGCGGGTACGACGTCGAGGTCCTGCGGTACTACCCGCACGCACCCTCGTCATCGCCCGCGCCGCCGACGCCGTCGCCGGACGGGCAGCAGCAGCGGCGGCGGGGCGGCGACTCACCACCACCACCCACGGCGGCGACGCTGGGAATGATGACGCCGCATGCAAAGCGCGTGGAGCGGCTTGTGCACATCGAGCTCACGGGCATGGGGCTCCGCGCGGAAAAGGAGACGTGCAAGGCTTGCGGGAGGGATCACAGGGAGTGGTTCGAGGTGGCGAGCACAAGAGAGCACGTGAGAAAGGTGGACGAGGTGATTCGCAGGTGGACAGAGTGGGATTGCAGAGAGGAATAGGGCATGTTTACGAGCATCATGAGCATAAATGATTACATGACTGTACCCAATTGTCTAGATGACATGTTCATGCCACCGGGATAAAAGGTAGTGGCTGAATGGCGCCGAGTAAACGTAAGCAAGTGGCATGTTAGATGCCGAACAATTACTGTACCTCAATCTTCGCCATGGGACCCGCTTACACGAATTTACCCAGGTTCTTGCTTGTGAACGTGGCGTGGAAAGCGGACACATGCTGCGGACTCATTTATTCTGTGACGGGGCGGCTGGCGCCACGAACATGGATCAATGCCGTGGAGCAATAGTTAGCCTGCGCCTCTAAACTAAAAGCCACAGGCGAGAAGAGAGCCGACGGCTAATTGAGGCTAGTCCTGCAGCTGGGCTCAATTTTTTGTCGATTAAGAATCACAGTTCGTTGGGAATTTATACTTGTCGAAAATCATCTTCCATTGGTATCGTTGTAAACAAACTACTATTAATATCATCCACGCACAATATTCAACGTAATCCCTCCACGAAGCTGCCGTGTCGAGTAGCCAATAATCACAAGCAGCTTCACAGGATACGCAGTCCTACTAAGCATTTACTGCCGGGGCGGGACCTCGTGCTCCTCAACAGGAGGGGTGTGAGGCTTTTCAATCTCTGAAATCTTGGCCGCAGCCTCGAGATCACCGTGCTCAGCCTTGCGCATAGCGTTGGTGACGGGATGCGTCTTCCAGGCAGGGGTACCGAGGTACCGAATACCCTTGGGGTCTTCAAACATAGCTTCCGTCTCCTCAAGAGTCTTTCCGGCCGTCTCGGGGAAGCCAAAGAAGACGTGGACAAAGGCAGCAACGTTGAACGTGGCAAAGACAATGTAAGCCTTCCAGGTAATGTTGGCAAAGGCAGGAGGGGTAAAGAGACCAAGAGCAGTGTTGAAAGCCCAGTTGCCCGAGGTAGCCAGAGCGACACCCTTGCCACGGAGACGGAGAGGGAACAGCTCAGGAGGGTAAGTCCACGAAGCAGGGCCCCATGTAGGAGCAAAAGAGGCAACAAAGAGATAGGTACCGGCAATGAGGGCTTTGGCGGGAGCACCAGACACAGTCATGGAAACGGCCTCGGTGGTACGCTCGGAGCGTGGAATCTCAACGCCGTGGGTGGCAAGAAGACCAGCATTCATAAACATCCACAGACCCATGAGGGTGGAGCCGATGAGCATGGTCTTGCGGCGACCCCATCTGTCAGCCCAGAGAAGCGCAGGAATGGTCATGAATACGTTGATGATGTACTGAATCGAAGAGGCAAGCAGGTTGGCGTTGCCAGTGTATCCAGCCATGGTGAAGATGTAGGTGATGTAGTACATCATGACGTTCATGCCGCAGAGCTGCGACCAGATCTGGGTAAAGAGACCAATGATGGTTCGGTTGAGCATTTGGGGCTTGAAGAGATCGAGGTAGGTGACATCGGAGTGACGACGTTCGAATTCACACATGTCCTTGATGTCCTGAAGTTCGTACGAGACAAAGGGATGGTTGGGGTCTCCTTGACCGTGAACAAGCGTGAGAACGGCGTGGCACTCCTCCCAGCGGTCCTTGCGAGCGAGCCAGCGAGGAGACTCGGGCAGAGGCATCATCATGAAGAAGAGGAAGATGGCGGGGACCATCTGGAGAGCCCACGGGACACGCCAGTTGGCGGTGCTGTGGTCGTTCCACTCGTTCTTGCCAATCTGGGCACAGCCGTAGGAAATGTAGTACATGATGAGAATACCCCAGGTAATGGCCCACTGCTGGAAACCGATGAAGCGACCACGCTTGGAGGGAGGCGAGATCTCGGCAATGTAGACGGGGACCTGAGCAGACTCGATACCGACGGAGAGACCGTTGATGATGCGGCCGACAATGAGCATAGCCCTGCCGTTGGCGGCGGCGCAGAGAATAGAACCAATGACCCTATCGAACGAGTTAGCAGCTGTACAAGCCATGTCCAGGTGAGGTTGTAAGTGATTCTTACCAGATGACGGCGCCAATCATGATGGACTTTTTGCGGCCGAGACGGTCAGACAGGAAACCGGAAATGAGGGCACCCAGCCAAGAACCACCAGCCATGGAGGCGACGATGCCGCCCTGGTTGAGCGGTGTCGGGCCACTGCACGCTTCTTGGCTAAAGGGGGGACCCTTAGGGCCATCGTTGAAGTAGCACAGATACGACTGTTCGCTGAGCTGCGCCGACATGGACGAAATGTCAAAGCCAAACAGGGCGCCTCCGACGACGGAGACGCCTGCAATGACGTACAAGTTTCCGATGGGCATGTTTGGTCAAGAGCCCAAGCTGCTCGGAGATGTAATGAGGCTTTGAACCAAGTTTGATGAAGCTCGTTCGCTGTTCCGTCAAGGAGTTTGCAGTATGCAAGGAAACTGAAAACCCAACTCACGAGAGGAGCATCTGTGGATGGGGTGGGAAGCCGGTGCTCTTTATAGCACAACCGAGTTAATTAGGAAGAGCAAGCAGGGGTCAGCCACGAAAATAAGAAATAGAGGCGAGCAGCTGGATGCTCACGCGGACCATGTCCGGGGGGGGGAGGGGGGCGTGGTTTCCCATGGGGTACGTGGAGCGAAAAGCAGGCCGGCCGTGAAGCCTACCAATTAGCCAGCTTCCGGTTTGGAGAAGAGGACGCGCGCGGGCAAGAAAAGCTGGAGAGCAGGGGATCCATGAACGGCCGAGCTTTAGTGTGGTTCAGGCTGGATTTTGGGGTAATAAAAGTACCTGCTAGGAAGAGTTGTCGAGGCGAAAGGATGGTGTGGGACGCCAGCTTTCTTAGTGTGGTGGTGATGGTGGTGTCTGCCTGGACAGAGTTGAGAGGCAGTCAGCCCGGGTCCATGTACTGATAACGAGGTAGTTAGTGCTCCCCCAGAGAAGAAACGGCAGGCTATTAGCTGTCTGCAAATTATTTCATGACTAACTGCCAGCTGGTACGTATCGATACTTTGTCTTGCCATATTTGTTTCGAGAGCCCGGACGTCCATGTCCGTATACTGCTGCTGCTGCAACTTGCTGATGACACCCCCTCAGGCCGTGCACCCCCGCGCCAGCCTTCTTTGTCGCGACGTCCACCAAAAAGTTTCCCAATCCCACTCTCCACCACTCACACTGTGTCGGCCGACTCGCTGTCAGCCTCGCTCCTCTAGAAGTTGAGCCGTCAACAAAAAAGGTTCTTGGTCTGGTTTTTGCATGCGTGAAACATGTCTGACACTGGCGAGTTCTATTTTCCAGAGCTGGAAGAGGCTCGGCGAAAAAAACGCTGTGCAGCTGAGCGTCAGACGTTCGACGTCGCTGTGTAAACAACCTCCGACCGCCTCTCTCCCTCCATGCCGCACCTGGTGGCACCCGTGTACGACAGCCGCGCCGTATTCGACCTCTTGTCGCACCTCTAATCAAAACTGCAAGTCTGTCCGTGTCCCACACACACACACTTGACCGCGGCCGCCGCCCGCTCAAAGGACGACGCCAGCCTGGCACCTGGGTCTTGCTTTGGGGGCTGCTGCCCATAAAAGTGGTTGGCCAACGCCATTTGCGGGCGACGTCTGATGAGGGGGCGTGGCAAGCCACAGGAGCAAAGTGTAGGGATCGACCAGCCGAAAAGCTCACGACGTGGAGTGCATGGCGCCGAGAATTAGGCCGCCCGGCAGCCAGGCCAGGCCAGGCCACGAAAGAGGCACCATCCGGTGCAAATTTTTGAACTTTGCCTCTGCAGCAAACGCCAAATGTCAGAGGCGTTCCGTCCGGGCCTCATGCCACAAATTTGAGCACTGCAGTCGGACAATTGTTCGGAGTGCTGTCTGCACAATCCAGCCGGCGGCCCATGTGGTGTCTGGCCACTATCCCTGCTGGAATGAAGTTTTCTTTGTTTCTCGCCTCGCACTGTCGCGGATCATCTGCTGATCGTCACTGCGGGGGAGGAGACTTGCCCCGAAACGTGGTTCTGGATGGTCCCCTGGCGGCCCTAGCAAAAGGGGTTCGCACCAACGAACGGGATGGGATTCTAAACATTGGCAGCACTGCTTTCCTCGCCTGGCTGGCTTTCTTTTTGCTTCTTCTGTTTGCCCCTCGGTGTATGCTTTTGCTTCTTGATGCTGTCGAGCCTCCAAGTTCTGCACCCGGCGACAAAAACCCACCACATCGCCATCTCTCCACCATGGCTTAAGCCACCACCGTCAACCAAGTTGGGTGTCCTCGGACGGACTGCTCTTCTGGCCCTACACCCGTGGCCCGTCTTGGCAACTTCGGCTCCGGCTGGGCCAGTAGCGGATACTACCAGTGCCTACTGCTCGATATTTGGTTGAACAAAAAAAGGCAACACACCAAAAGCAAGCAATTCCAAGGCAATACTCGACGCAGGAAAATAAGCCAGCACATTTCGCTACAGCTTTGTTCGCAACTGGAGAGCGCGAGAGTAGCACGTTGGCTGCGACAAGTAGTCACGGGGCACGCTGATGCTTGGCCAATTAGCTTTGAGGCTTCAGGTAAGGCTGGCTACGGTCGAGTCACCAACTGCGGACTGCAACGCAAATTGACTTTTGTCTTCCCCGGATTCTACGCAAACCGAAATGCCATGCTCTACTGTCGTCTTGATGCAACACCAAGGCGGTGACTCCCGCGGTCGCAACTGAGGCTTTTCATAGCGTGCACATACGGCTGGAAAAAACTCCGACAGTGATTGTTTTACACCCGGCGGGCACACATTTCACTCATTACCGCCAGCCGGCCGTTCCAAGAATAGTCTGTTATTAGCATTGGTCTGGACCCGCCGACTAAGTTAGTGCTGCAGTTTGGCCAAGTTGGCTCAGGTGTGCCGTTTGGCTTTTTGACATATGCTCCCTCACTCTCTGGCAATTCTGGTACGCAACAAAGCCACACCGCGCCTGGCCAACCGTTGAAAGCCAGTCAAGTCTGCTTCACGGATCCCAGCCCGCCGCATCTCCACAGAAGGTCCGATGGATGCAACTTTGCCCCAAGCCGCTTGCCTTGCCTTGCAAGCCTTGCCATCATCCACACCAACCACATGGCACATGCTAGTCATCGCATGACCTGGGGCAAGAGGCTCATTTTCCTCGAATTATTGATGACCCACTTGGAGCAACATTTCACAGCGGTTTGGCGTCGTGTCAGCATAGCTGCTAGCTGCTTCTCCGGTGGCGCGGGGGCTGGCGTCCATCAAGCCACTGGAAATAGCAACAATAAACCCCGTAAGTCAAGCCATCAAAGCGTCATCATTGTCGAAAATTGAAACACAGGTTTTCGCGACATGTTTCTCGATCATCTTTGAGAATTCTTCTGGCCCGGGACCCCTAACGGCCCTGAGCTGGTAGCCCGGGCGCGCGATGGAACCTCGTGTGCCAACAAGCCCATGGCTAGCCGTTGGATTGGCCAATGGTTCCCCCGCGGGCTAATCCAAAGCGAGATCAAGATCACCCGTCACGAGTTTTGGGGCGGCGACCCAGTTGCCAGTTGCAGCCAGCCAACAGAAATTGTGACTAGTGCTTCTGGGGGGCACTGGGGGGCATGGCTTGGTTGTAAGCCTTTGCCGCAATATTTCCACCTTCTACGGCCGTGCTTCGGTGGCGCTCACAGAATGGCGGGGCAACATCCACCCCAGAACAATTGGCTGGCTAATGACAGCTTCCCGCACAGTGGGCTCCGAAAGAAACGTTGTATCGTACTAAAAGAACAGGCATTCGACCTTGTTGTGTGAAAACGAATAAATCTTGTTAGGTAATGTTGACAGGGTCTTTTTGGAGGCAAAACACACACTGGGATTGTGGCAACGGGCCGATCAAACTTGAAGCAACTAAGAAGAGCCATAGTGCGGCTTCTCGTATGCGGCCGAGCTGCAAGTGCTGAGATGGCACCACATTGCCGTTCAGCTCCTGCACGGGTGTCGCTGGTAATGGCCGCTTGACTGAACGACGGTCGTGACACGAATGATACGCTGACAGCAGCGCGCCGCCGTCGCAAAACCACCTACAAGCGCCGTCCGTCGCGGCTCACCTTGCTCCAGGCCTCCAAATTCCTGCTCTGCTAATTAGCCTCGGCCGCTGCCTGATGTGAACGGCGTGGGTGCGCAACACAAGAGAAGGTTTGGCGGGCTCCGATTTGCTGTGCTGCTAGTCAAACGACTCGGTTCAAAAGCCAACACACAGTGCGATTCAGTGCAAAATGGACTGGTCAGCGGGTGCTGTAGAGAAAATAATGATTGTATCTGCGAATGGTCTCGCTGCCTCATCTCCAAAGCAACCTCTCCATTCGCTAGGCTTTTGCGATGCACCCCGAGGCGCCAACACTTTGCTGAAGCTCGTGTAAATGCCGTACTCTTGCTAAAACCGTGGACCATTATTATGGTTGAATGACAGATTGACTCCTCGTTGGATGCTGTGCCATGGACGACGACGTCTTTGGTACCATCTTGCAGTTTCGGATGGGAGCCGAGAGCCGTATCGACCGAGCGCGGCCCTCTGTCAGGTTTTAGCGTAGCCTTGCCAATTTTTGTCTGCTTGCCGTATATACATGTGTTTGCTTGGTGGTGGTGGCACGAGCACTCTGGTTGCAACTTTGCAGGTGAGGCTGAGGGGTACAAAGAATTGCGGGCTCGCCATCCGTGCGGTGCTGAACGAGCGGCACAATGCAGGTAGTCAGGCTGTCAGACGTACTACTGGTGAATGTCTGTGGCCCATGTATGTTTCGGACGTGTGTAATATGCCCATTCCCGGCGATTTGTGCAGCGCCGCCTCTTTCGCTGGTTGTGTGTGCCTGAGCTGGACTGTACACTAGCTAGCTCTGGTACGTCGGCGAGCAGCGGCTGTCAAGCCTTGAAACAGAACCTATGTCATTGATGAATCGAAAGTATTCTACCGTGTTGTTTGTTTGCCCCATTGCGAAATTGAGACGCCGCGCTGCAAACAAATGGATTTGCTTCCAGCTGTGCACGAGCAATCGCTATCCACGGTAGGTGCGCCGGTGGCTTCACGAACGAGCAGAGTGTAAGAAGCCGATATGTTTCATGAGAACGGGCTGTTGTAGAACACCCTAGCTACTTGCACTCTCATAGATCTCATATCAGCTTTCAGGTACACGCTGCTGTCTATACTTTTCATAATGCCTCGATTGTTTCTTCCCATAGCTTCATTCTGTCCGTGCCAGCCCAAGTCACCCTACCCGGGACCGACAGCGATGTTGTAACAGGCAGCTATATAAGCCACAGTGGGAAAACTGACTGACGCTCGTACGGAGATGAATGAGCTAACAACTGTGGGTATTCATGGCTTTCGGTTGAAGTTTCTTGTCTTGTAAGGCTTGTAACATACAAGAATCAGACAGCACCGACGTTTCCAATGTATGCGGGCCCAGATGATTCGTGTTGCGAATTGTATCTCACCACTTTAGTAGACGTCGCATACTTAAATCAAGAAGCATGGCTTGTTCTATGAGAATGATGCGACTTTTAGCTCAAATTTAAGATTCCTCGACTCTCATCAACAAGACAAATCTTTGGACATTAGAAATTGACATGCTCCATCCGCAGCCCGCCCGTACGCAGCAAACGCCCGACCAGAAAATTACCCATTTAAACCATCAAAGAGAAAATTACAGAGACGCTTCCTTGTGAATCTCGACGCCAGGCGGCGCGCCGGTGAGGGCCTTGCACTGGGCGTAAATGACAAACTGACCAGAGACGAGACCGCAGGTCATGACGACACGGGGAGCCAGACCGGTGGTGAGCAGACGGACAGGGCCAAACTCGCGGGCGAGCTGAAACATGCGGCTCGTGGCGCTCTGCTTAGGGTCGCCGGCGCCCTTGTTCATGGCGGAGAGCAGGGTGTCTGCGGGGTGGGAGAGCACGGCGGCGGCCACACCGGCGGCGATGCCCGAGGTCAGCTCGATGCCGGTGTTTTGGAGCTGGGTGAGCTTGGCCTTGCGCTCGGCGCCGATGGAGCGGTAGATGACTTCGTTGACGGCCTCGTGGACGCTAAACTGGCCGACGGCGTAGGGGACCTGCTTGAAGAGCAGTGGCACGAAGCCCGAGTAGAAGCCGCGGAACCCTTCCTCGCGGGCCATGCGCATGAAGCCCGACGTGAGGCCGGTGGCGTAGCCGCGCTGGGAGACGAGGCGGATGCGCGTGGCCTCGAGGGGGCAGAGCAGGATGTCGGCAAAGAACTCGGCCGTGGCGCTGGCGCCGAGGTAGACGGCGGTGCGGTGGGGGACGGCCTTGTCGGGCCCGCCGGCGAGGTCGATGAACTTCTTCTTGAAGAACTCGTAGCCGGCAAACTTGCCGCCGCCCTGGACGAGGTAGCCGACGGCCGTGGGGCCGAAGCCGGTGAGGAGGGCCGAGGCGCCCTCCTTGGCGACAATGGTGCGGCCGGCGCGGATCATGTTGTAGCCCTTGAGGGAGTCGTCGACCTGGATGCGCGTCTTGACGACGTCGATGGGCGTGGCGGCCTGTGAAGTGGTGGTGGTTAGCTACAGGCACGGCGCGCCGTCGATTGAGACGAGGAGGAGGGGAAGCGTACGCCATGAGTGAGGGTCGCGGCCAGCGCACCGGCACTGAAGAACTTGAGATAGTCGGTAGGGGAAAAGTCGGGCGTGGTGGCCATTTTGGAGGATGTGGTGTGTGTGTCGTTGGAGCTTGGGTCTGGTCGAGAACTGGCGGGGGGGAAGAGGAGAGGCCGACGGTCGCCTGCTCTGCGTCAATTGAGGGCGGAGAATGTGGCCAGAGTTGGTGATGATGGGGAGAGCTGGAGCGATTCTTTTTTTAAAAAGGGAGATCAAAAGTTTAAAGATAAAGGCCGACTCGCGAGAAAGCTGCACCAGCCACTGATAAGCAGGGAAAAGATTGCGCGAATGGCGACAGCTGAGGGAGCTCGACCAAGCTAACGATCATGACGTCGTTCCGACGAAGCCGGAAGCAGCCAGGACAGGGGGGTCCGCCTGCTGGGGCTCCGCGCCCAAAAGACCGACTGCGGTTCCGTAAGGTACGCAGCAGGAAGACGGTGCATTGGCTGGCCAAGACTGGTAAAAATACGAAAAAATCACCCTTGAACGCTTCAGTCGATTAGCTGTACTCTAATACGAGAAATGCTACAATTTAATATGTGCTGCTGCTGAAGCGTACCGTCGTTGTGCATCGGTCTTTTCCGTTCCCCACTGGAGGCACCGATCTCGCCCAGCGGCGCGACCTGACATTTTCTACCCGATGGACTATTTTTGTTAGCGGCCAAAAGACGATGCAGTGTGTGCCTCGGGCTTTGGCGGAGCATTCAGTGATGGACACTCTTGTAAAAGCCTGCTCGAGAGTGTTGTCAACAGGCTTGTGGTCCCTGTATTTCCTCCATTTCGGAGCCGGTAGCGAGCCCGCGGACAATGACCCCAACGGCCGCGGACGAAGCCTGCACTATGCGGCTGCCTCATGACGCAAATCTGGCGCGCGACAGATTTCTCATGTCTACACGATCTTCTGGAATCGACCCTGATCCGATGTCATTGTCTGGCAGCGTGGCTCCGTCCTCGGTCCGGCCGGCCCCTGTGCCAGTTGCGCGGGCGACCTATCAAGAGCTCCATCCAAGCTACGTCTCCAACAGCCAACTAGAAAGCCAATTCTCTTCTCATTGAGTACATTGTCCAATCATGGAAGACAAAAGACCACACATGAACAGTGATATGTGATGCCAACTGTTGTCCCCAACAGCCCGCGGATGCATGTTGGCGTTTGCACTGCTTCAAAACAATCAGCAAACATGGCCTTTGGAGAGAAGAATACGATGCAGACTTGACTGAGGCAAAATTAATTTTCATCTTGCGCGAGCCAAAATGGCCGATACTCATTGGTCGTTACTTTTGGGCCGCAACAGGCCTCCGGCGGTTATCTGGCTCGCCGCCCCTCGTTCAACGCTCCGCAAACACCATCATCAAGATAGACAATCCCCAGGCATGCCATCGCGGTAGTTCTTTGTGCCAGCCCCTTGGGTCACCATGTATCAGCACACAGGCAAAGATGTCCAATCCTTTCTTCTGCATCTCGCTGTGCAAACGCTGCACTTGCTTCACGACATTCGTGATGCACGCACCGGCCTTTCCAGAGACCATCTGCTTCTGTGTCCCAATCATGACAGCAAGCTTGCCGCTCATGAGCGTCTCGTATACTACGCGCACAATCCACAAGCACACGCTCAACGGCCTGGTACCATGATGATTCAGTGCAATGCCGCATTTGGTTGCACCCACTGACCTGCGTCGCGTTGCACTGGATGCCCGACGTTTCACATGTCCTCACCGAAACCGCCCCCCCTCTGCTTGCTTGGGCCGTCGCCCATATTCTCCCTCAGCACGCTCGTGCGCAGGGACGCGTCGTTTGACACAGCTTGCCTTGACGCAGAACGAGGCGCCAGGAGTGAAACGACCACACCGCCACGAGGACCTCTCGCCGTGCTATAAAGAAAGGGCCAGCGGCACCACCCAGGCTGATTCGACACAGACTCAACCCAACGATTGAATCATCTTGGCATTAGGCATCCAACATGGACGCACAATATATGGACGCCTCATTCCTCAACTTTGCAGGTGAATGTGCATTCTACCAGCGAGGACAGGGCCGTTGCACCCGTGGAGCTACCTGCACTTTCCTCCATGTTGAGCAGACGGAAGGGATCGCAAGGTTTGGCTATCATGGATCATTCCCATTCCGCAGCCGTGCATCGCATAATGCTTCTTGGCCGTGCGACTACTCCCCAATTGGCCCGGGTAATTGGTCGCAGAGCAATGCTCATGCAACGTCGGCGCGCACCGAAACAGAAGACGCAATCGCTTTGGAAGAGGTACCCGATAACAACATGACAGTACAAGTCGTATCGCTCCTGACCAATGACCAGACTACTATTCCTGAAAAAGCATGGGTGCGCCGTATCAAAGGCGTCAACGTCACCTTTGGCCCCGGAGCCACCATTGCCACCGTCGCGCTGCCTTGGCACTTTTCGGCTGTCCGCTTCACACATCTGGCTGAAGATTTTCACAAATCCGACATTGCCGAGTACCTTCATCATGAGCTCCGCGTACAGGTGCCTGAGGAGAGGATCGATACGCTGCCCGTCTGTGGGGGCGAGGGTGCTGCAGATGTTACAATGGATGAGGCTGACTTTGCAAGAAAGCTAGTTGATGCAATCAGCAATGACAAAACGGTCGAATTCAAGGCCGAAGAAGTGATGCCGCACCATCACCGCTCGGCAAGATTCGGTAGCATTAGCGGCAACAAGGTGAGCTGTTCGTGGCACAAGCCAAGCTGGACAGCTACACTCAGCTTTCCCTCCGCCGAGGCGGCCCAACAAGTGTACAACGGGTTCGCGATCCGTGAGTACAAGCTAGCGCCAAATGTCAGCGCCATGCCTTCACGTCCGGAAGCCGACGATGGGCCAAACGCCGGCACTTGGAAAGTGAAACTCCACCACGTGCCCTCGTCTATCAACCGGGTTGACGTCTTGGAGTCGATTCCGAGTATGCTGCGCCCAAAACTTATAACGCAGAGCTGCCGCTCCTATACAGCCCGCTTAGAAGACTCGGCGAAAACAATTCTGAAGAGTTTGATGAATATTGGGCCGTTAGACCACAACAGCATCACTACACGGACCGAGAGCCAGCGGTACAAGCTGATTGCTCGGTTCGTGGATGCCAAGCATGCGACCAAGGCTGTTCAGGAGCTCAACAAACACCCTCTTCCATTTCACGCTCATGGCAAACTTACTGTACAACGTATCTACACCGTTCGCATGAGGGTCCCTGGTCATGTCTACGCAGCAGCATCGCAGGACATCAAGACCTTGTACAGTGCCTGGAAAGGGCACAATATCTTTGCAACCGTTGGCCCGGAGAGCAAAAGCTTCAGGACCATCAGGATCGAGGGAATTTGCCCTGACAAGGTGGCGGAAGCTCAAGACGCCGTCGAGCGCATCGTGGCCGGGGAACAGCTGACCGAGGATGATGGCAAGCTGTGGTCGGCTTCCTTTGCCACAAACGCCTGGGCCTACAACGAGATGCGTTTCATTGAACGCCAAATAGGTGTCTTGGTCTTGTGTGATAGACAGCAGCGCTCGCTAAGCATGCTCGGTCCTCGAGCCGTGTTTGGCGAAGCGCGGCTCGCCATACAGAAGCTGTGCCATCAGGACCCGCGCACAGAATATTCCATCTGCTTTGATTCGGCCGATCATGAAGCGCTGACTTGGCTTCTCAAGGGTGGATTTCATCACCTCGGGACCATTGTTGGCCGCGACAAGCTTGCCCTGGACGTTGTGGATCAGCCGCGTCGCCTCATCGTCAGTGGCAGCGAGGCAGATCTGCAGGTTGCGCAGAAAGCCTGGTACAGTCGCCATCTGATACCGGAGCCAGAGTCAAGCCTGGGGCCAGAAGACTGCTCGCTGTGCGGCTTCCAGGCGGAGCACCCCGTCAACACCCGCTGCCAACACCTCTACTGCGCCGCTTGTTTCGAGGCCGTGTGTTTGTGCGGCGCGGGCACACCCGTCCGCATTCCGGCCGTCCGCTGCTATGGCGATGCTGGCAAGTGCCTGCAGATACTAACCCTGTCGGACATTCAGGAGAATGTGAGCTCATCCGCGCTCGAGCGCATATTTGAGCGAATTTTCGTGACATTTGTCAGCCAAAACTCTGACATGTACCGATACTGCCCGACGCCCAGCTGCGAGCAGGTTTACAGGGTGGAGGAGCGAAAAGAGGACGCTGAGCCGGCCGCCGAGTTTGAGTTCAACTGCCCGCAGTGCATGGTTGCCATTTGCTCGCGCTGCCACGTCTCCCACGAGACGCTACACTGTCCTCTGCACGACGATTCAGAGCAAGACTCACTCTAGTACGTACCCTTCTCTCCAATTTGTCTTCTTTTAGCCGGGGGAAATGGGTCTGTAATGGGGTAACTTGTGGGAATTTGAATTCAAATTTACGTGGCCATCATGTGATGCCGTCTATCGTAGACTGTTGTGCCTGTTGTGACCGTGCCTGACTTTGTCTTGCGGGCCGTGCTGCCGGAGACATGCAGAATGTAGCAATGTGCTGCATCCATACAGGATAGGCAACTCGCTTCTGCTCGCCTCCATCTGGGACAGAAACCGGCACTGTCTCGGGTACCGGGCAAGTGCCATGCGTGCCATACTCGCACTGGGCAATATGCATGGCAAAAGCCTCCGACTTTCCAGCACCCGAGACAATAGACCCATGGGAAAACGGCGGCGGCATTATTTTGCCAGCGAGCGCGCTAATGCGAGTGGATTGCCATCGATCACAGTATCACAAGGCGCGTGTCGACGCGGGCTGCAAGCTCAATCCAGCTGGCAGCTTTGTTGAAAGCCATAAAAGGACGGACTGGCACCTCTTTCGAGCGCTTTTTCAATTTAAAAAAAGAAGCAAAATTTTGCACTCCAAGTACATTACAAGACCAATCTTTTGATACGCAACACGGAGCCCGTCGACATGTATGCTCTCAAAACTACCATTCTCGTCATCAGCACCGCCGTCCTCTGCGTTCACGCTGGCGTGGCAGCGTTGGCAGAATGCGACCCTGGCACCTATCAGTGCGGCGATGGAGTCTGGCGCGACAACAGCACCGTTTATACCTGCAATGCCTCAGGCTACTGGGTCAAGAGCTCCGAATGCAGTCTCTTCTGCTGTCGCGAAGCAGACGAGGGCAGAGCCTACTGCGTCTGCTGAGAGTCGAACGTGAGTGAGACGGTCAGAATCTGCACGTTGGAAAGAAGAAAGATGTGAGTTTTGCTTCTCGTGGCATGAAAGCGGGCTCAATATGACTGACTCTAGAAGCATAGATAATTTTTTCCGTACTGGTTGACGGGATCATGGAGGAGGCCTGTGGCAGATATTCATGCTTGTAACTGCGCATGCACTCATGTCTATGCAAAGCTTTCTTGCGCATGGAAAATCGTGTGTAAATCACTAGAGCCTCAATGGTATCGTTAAAATTGGCAAAGTGCGTGCTCAACCGTCACATCACGTAGCAGAGTGCACAGCATCTCCCACACACCTACTTGCCCATGTAGCACATGGCCTCGCCAGGCAGCCAGGTACGCGTGCACATTACCGTGCGACAAAAAGCTGAAAGGTCAATTTCTTGGCAGTATAGCTCGTTGCCGTTCAGAGCCTTCCGATCCGGAGCATCCGTGAAACCTCGACTTTTTGTAGTCACGAGGTTTTGCTGAACAGCATCACTCAACAAAAAGTCAAGTCGTACCTTGGCAATTGTCGAAAACATTCCCCGCACATACACACATACCCATCATCCGTATCAATCGGCAAGATGATTGGACTTTTGCATCTGCCTCCTGAGCTACACGACATGATTTTGCAGCATGCAAGCTTCAGAGAACTTGTCGCCTTGAGCTATACAAGTGAATATTTCGCCGTGCTATGCCGGCGCCATTGGAAAACGACGAAGCCCAGCAAAGAGGACGTATGCTGGGCCGCGCGACGCGGGAATCTAAAGGTGCTTCGCAAGGCCTCGGAGATGCTGGAGCCCATAAGACTAGCAAAGTCGAGATATCCACCGTTTCGAGCTTTCGACCTGTGGCCAAATGGTTCAGGGCCGCTATACAATGCAATATATTGCTACGATGTCGCTGCCAGCGAGGTTGTCAGATGTCTCACCTTGGCAAACTTTGATTTCGAGCTCGACTACATGGGCGACGGCAACTGGTTCCGAGTAGCCTGCGATCGACAAAACTACCGAGTCGCGCTGGCCCTGCTGCAAGACCGGCGCGAGCCGCCCGAGAATCTGCTCGTGCACTGCGTCAAGAGAGTCACGGGCAAACGTGCCGGCGGCCGCGTTCCCGACCACCTCGTGGGCGAGTACGAGGAGATCCAGGAGCGCCTCGTCACCTACCTCGTCAAGGACGGCCACCGTCTTCAGGACGTCAACGACCGGCCCAAGGAGCTCAAGGCCGAGACGGCCCTCATGCGCGCCGTCTGCCTCGGCGCCCCGTCCATGGTCGCGCTGCTCCTCCGGCTCGGCGCCGACCCCAACGTGCGCGCGGGCCACGACGACCCGCACGGCACGACGGCGCTCATGCACGCCATCCGGACGCGGAACCAAGCGGCGGTCAAGCTCCTCCTCGACGCCGGCGCCGACATTCGCCAGCAGACCGACGGCGCGCGCGCGGCGTACCAGCTGCTCGCGCCGCGGGCCGTCGTCGACGCCTGCTCGGGCGAGATCTGGACGGGCCTGCTCAAGGCCGGCGCCAGCGTCGACGAGCCCCTCTGGCTGGGCAGCCGTCGGGCCGCCGCCGCCACCACCAGGTACACCGTCCTGGAGCAGGCCGTCCACGAGGCGTTTTGCGGAAACAGCCGCCCGCTGGACCTGATACGGGACCACGCGCGCGGGGTCGACCCGCTGGTCGTCGACCGCGCGTACGGCTTCCTCACGGACACGCTGCGCCGGCGCGGCTGTGCAATGGCGGACGTGAGGGCGGCGCTGCGCCGGGAAGCAGAGCCAAGGGCGAAAAGGGTCCGCTTCAACCTGGATTGTGTAGAGAGGTAAGCTGCGAGGAAACTTGACTTTCGGACGGCAAATGGCAGACTGTGGCTGTTTTCTTTTCCTAGTGTGTTGCGGTTGTATCCAGCGTCCGAGTAGGTTGAGCCTGTCCTTGACAGGCGTGCGCATGGCCTTGACTTCTCCCTTTTTGCTTCTTTCAGAAAAAAGACTAGTTCGGACGAAGTGAGTATTGATTTCAAGCTGCTCCAGTATCCGTTGAAGAGGTGGTGGCAATAATGAGTTGCAGATTCTGCTCAACGTTGCGCCGCCACGATCCCTGAGCAAGCATGCTCGTTAATTGCCAGATACAGAACTCGCGAATTCTCTTTGATGCCATCGAATCCATTTACAAGAACTGATTTTAATTTGCTTCCATTTTTATATGAAGTTGCTGGAAATAGGCAAAGTACAAATAGGGACCGGTCAATCCAATTCAATTCTAGCCAGACGCGATTCCAACAACCTCACGCTTTTCCCAAGACACACAGTACTTGGCTTTTTTTTAATATGTTTTTCTCTGAGTTCCTTCTTTTTTTTCTCACGATGGGTGTTTTTGTGTGTAGTCTTTTATTTTCGAGTGACAAATGAAAGAAGTGATAGGTTGCTTGAAGAGGCAATGAGCTGATAGTTTAAGAAAAGTGAAAACACATGGTCGGTGTTTACCATTTACTCCCCAACGCCATAGGTGGATAGTTTTCGTAGCTCGTAGCGGCTTTGTCAACCGTCATATTTGCAGTCGTCATTGGCTTGGTGCGCCGCATTTCAGACGTCAATGTTGGCTTCGGTGTTGGCCGCAGTGATGGAGTCGGTAATGGCTTCGGTCACGGCTTCGGTGACAGCCTCGGTGACGGCCTCGGTGACGGCCTCGGTATTGAGTGCAGTGCTGTCAGTCTTGGTGTCAACTTTGCTACTGGCTTCTTCGTCGGCTTCAGAGATGGCGGTCAAGGTAGCAACAGCCCCTTGCTGATTGCGCTCTGCGATTAAAGAACCATCCATCTCTGGAGCAGGCACAGCAGCAGCCGCGGCGACGACGGTGGGCGACGTCTTCTTCTTCTTCTTCTTGGGGCCAACCGGGCGAAGGGTGCGGCTGCCCGACATGGCGGTGCCGTAGTCGTCGTAGAACTGGACGGGCAGCTCGGTGATGCTGCCGACGCCGCAGTAGGCGTAGCGGCGCTCGGCGCCGCGGTAGCTGGCAATCTTGGCGAGGTGGGCGTACTTTTCCATGGTCCTCTCGAGCGCCCTGAGCAGGTCCTCGTCGCGCACCACGTACAGCGCAAAGTCCATGCCGCCGCCGGCAATGGTCTCGATGGTGAGCGCCACCCGGGCCCGCTTGGCAAAGTCGTGGTTCTCGCAGAGCGCCATGTCGGCGACGCTGCCGGGGTCGTACAGCTGCTCGTCTGACTCGTCGCTGCTGCTGGGGCTGTCGCACTTGGTCTGCTCGTCGTCGGACGAGGACGAGGAAGAGGAGGAGGAGGCCTCGCTGGGGGCGATGCCGGCGGCCTTGCGGGCCAGCCGGCGCGCCAGCCTGTTGATGCGGCGCTGCTCGTGGCGGTCCACGGCGCGCTGGCGGAACTCTTCCGTCATCTCGGGCGTCCTGGCGCGGGCGTCGAGGTGCGCACCGGTAACCATGCACTTTAGGAGGCGGTCGTTGCAGACGAAGCCGACGTGCTTGGTGGTGGTTGTGGTGGTTGAGGAGTCAGCGCTGCCGTCGGAGCCGCGCCTCTTCTTTTTGAGGCAGCTCCGGGCGCTGAGCTTGGTGTCGTCGAGCGTGAGCTCCAGAAAAGGCACGCTGGAGACGGACGAGTCGCGCGGTGCCGGGGGCGAGTCGTCGTTGTCGCATTGGGGGCTGCTGCCGTCCGTGGTGGTGCTGGTCGTGCCGGCGAGGGCCTCGACGTGCTTTTGCGCCCAGTGCAGGAGACGACTGGGAATGGTCCTGAACTTGCAGCCTGCGATGCGCGTGGCAAGGCTTTTTTTGACCCTGTTGATGGCCATGATGGATGAAAGAGGCTTTGCTCTTGTTTCTGTGTGGTCGGAAGACTTTGCTCTGGTTAGTTGGACACGTGCGGTCTCCGTGAGAAATACAGTGACTTTAACATTGAACTTACTGGATCGGAGGTCTCTAGACTCCAAATACAGTCAGGCTGTAAGTTGAGCAGGTTGGAAGAAGCAGTGATGAGAGACGGTCGGAGGACGAGGTTGGAGAAGCGAGTTGGAGAAGGTGGGGGTTATAACTCGTCGAGAACGACGCAGACACTGAGAAAAGCTCTGCAGGCTTAGGAATTTAGAGGCTTCCTGCTAACGAGGTTTTGTGGCGCAAGACATGTCCAAAAGTCAACATGGCGGTGGTGTGCAGGGCATGTGGTTGATGCTATACATATGTGCAAGTTACTTTGGTGGAGGGCTTAGGAGGGCCAACTCGCGCCCGTTGGTCGTTTATCGAATAGAAATATTCCCTGGCTCAAAGTTTTACTCGAGTACAAAAATCGCTCACCATTGCAGAGCAGCATTCTATTTATTGGGTTCAGCGGCTGGCAAGCCTCTTGTGTCAGCGGACGCTGAAGCGTCGCAGCTAAGCGTCATGCAACACGGCGCCGGATTTCGCATGTAGATGGATAGCAAGCAATTACAAAATTTCCATGTTGTTTGAATCGGGAAACCCATTTCCAATCCTGCGCCCTGATTATACCTCAATACCAGATCTCGAAAGCCATGCAAGCCCGTCGCCGTGTAAGTCAATGGCCGCCCCATAATTAATGGACCCACCCGGCGCAGCGCCGAGCAAGCCGGCTCCACACACGGAGCTCCATAACAGAGCGAAAACTCTGCGCCCGCAGTCTTTTCGCTTTATATATCGCAATAAAACAATGTCGATCATCAAAGCAACCAGCGAGCCACTGCCTGGTTAGCTCAATCGGTAGAGCGTGAGACTCTTACTAAGAGTACACAATCTCAAGGCTGCGGGTTCGACCCCCGCATCGGGCTTTTCCTATACATCTTCGATTGACAGCTCCGGTT
>JAPFRW010000414.1:0-18584 GCA_030778065.1 Akanthomyces uredinophilus
TTTTTATCAATCAGTCATGGGTAAGAGGTACTGACAGCAGAGTACTGGGTAGCGTGGCGACGACACGAGGTCACTTTTGTCGCCTACCGAGTTTGACGACGGCCCATTCGATTACCTGGTCGGCCTGGTTCGCCTCTCTGACGGCAGAGTCAATGCTTGTGACAGCGCCGCGCCATGGGGCCCATATGGGCTGCTGGAGGGTTGGCCAGATATAGCCGGGTGGACTGGACGCCCACCGTGCCACCACGCCCACTGGCTATATGCGCTGGAACGAGGGGAAGAGGGGCGCTGGGGGAAGGGTGAGGACCGCTGTAAATTGGCGATTCTGGGGCGGCATGTGCCCCGAGAAGGGGGCGGTACATACCACGGGCGGTCTTGGGCACTGCGAGATGCTTGTAGGTGCGCAAAGGCCGGACAACCTGCTGGCGATCGGAAGAAAAATGCAGCCTCAAAATCGAATATCCATGTCCGCGGGATTACTCTACCATTCACCACCCCAGAAAGGCACCAATTCCGGTAGTCGGGGCCGTGTCGTCGCGCTGTCCCTCGGCATCTTACCCCAGATTGTATGGGGTGCCGGAGGTGCCTAGAGTCAAGCACTAAAAAGGCCACCCCAAGGCACTGGGCAACCGGGGCTCCCACTGGCTTCTGGCGGCCCTTGGCGGCCTTTCAGCGGCCTTCAGTGGCCTGCCCGACCTCTCTCCAGCGCTCGCGGCCCCACTGCACCTTTGCGGATGGGCTGCCACTCTCCGAGCTTGTGCCTCGGCTCATTCTGCCTCCCCGGCGACACTCCGCGCATCCAAAAATCCGTTATTAGACTTCCCGCCTGCGCCTTTCTGCTCATTCCTCCCTCTCCTCCTTCATCCATCTTTTTGTCTACCTTTTTTTTCTTCTCCTCCTACTCTCCCAGGCAATCTGACACTGTCGTTGCTCTCCTTTTCCTCTCCCTAGATACCGCACATCACACAACCAGTCACAATGGCCTCTCCTCGTACGTTCTTTGCGCTCTCTGGCTGTGCCGCCACCTCGGGTCCACGAGGGTCCCTCAACGGCGCCGCCAAAAAGAAGAAATGCTAACAAGCCTCTCCTCAAACTACAGAGCAGATCCGCACTCCCATCACCGATCTTTTCAAGATCAAGCACCCCATCCTGCTTGCCGGCATGAACGTCGCTGCCGGTCCCAAGCTGGCTGCCGCCGTCACCAACGCCGGTGGCATGGGTGTCATTGGTGGTGTCGGCTACACCCCCGAGATGCTCAAGGAGCAGATTGCCGAGCTCAAGGAGTACCTCGATGACAAGAACGCTCCCTTCGGTGTCGACCTGCTCCTCCCCCAGGTTGGCGGCAGCGCCCGCAAGACCAAGTAAGCAAGATCCGCAACCTCGAAAACGCCGGTCTCTCCGCTCGCGCTAGTCGACGGCCCAGTCGTCACATGTGCAAACACGCGACTGCGTCATGCCATGCGCGCGCAAGGCTGAGGACAGAGCCGGGCAAATCGCAATCAACGGCCAGAGCCAACATATGCTAACATGTACCTTCTCTGCGCAGCCACGACTACACCAAGGGCAAGCTCGACGAGCTCGTCGACATCATCATCGAGTCCGGTGCCAAGCTCTTCGTCTCGGCCGTCGGTGTCCCCCCCAAGCACGTCGTCGACCGCCTGCACAAGGCCGGCATCCTGTACATGAACATGGTCGGCCACGTCAAGCACGCCAAGAAGTGCGTTGACATTGGCGTCGACATCATCTGCGCCCAGGGTGGCGAGGGCGGCGGCCACACCGGCGACACCCCCACCACCGTCCTCATCCCCGCCGTCGTCGAGGCCGTCAAGAACGCCAAGTCGCCCCTCACCGGCGGCCCCGTCCAGGTCATTGCCGCCGGCGGCATCCACAACGGCCAGCTGCTCGCCGCCTCGCTCATGATGGGCGCGTCCGGCGTCTGGGTCGGCACGCGCTTCATCCTCACCGACGAGGCCGGCGCGCCCCGCGTCCACAAGGAGGCCGTCAAGAACGCCGGCCACGACGACAACATCCGCACCATCATCTTCACCGGCCGCCCCATGCGCGTCCACAACAACCCCTACATCAACAACTGGGAGACGGAGCGCCAGCAGGAGATGAAGGAGCTCGCCGCAAAGGGCACCATCCCCTACGAGGCCGACCTCGACAAGTTCATGGACGTCATCGACTCGGGCGACCAGACCAAGATGGGCGAGGCCGCCAAGAAGATTGGCATCGAGGCCCTCTCCATCGACGAGGACGACGACCCCATTGACGCCTTCCGCCCTCTGCTCATGGGCAAGTGCGCCGCCGTTGTCAACGAGCAAAAGTCTGCCCGCGCCGTCATTGACGAGTTTGTCAACGACGCCGTCTCCTGGATGCAGCGCGGCAACAAGATGATTGCCAAGCTGTAAATCTTTTTTGCATTTACACCATGAAAACGAAAACATATGAAACAACTATACTGTCTTGCGGCTCGGCTTCGGCCAGCGCAAGAGGGAGAGCGAGAATTGCTCTTTTACCATTTTTGGGTGTTTTTATTTTCCTTTGTCGTATATCCTGTAGATTAGAAAGCATCTGAGTAACGAGTCAAAAAATGGAAAACAAGACTGTTAAAAAATGTCAAAAACCACGTCGCCTCATTGTCCAAACCGTCTTTGTGACAATAAAACACTATTCATGCCCCTGTGACGTCCCGCGCAGTGGCGTCGTTCTCGCCAATGTGCAGCCCGCGTATTTTGGCTGACATGTGATGCCGCCCGCCTCCGCCGAGTTCATGTTGCCGAACCGTCGGCCTTGTTTCCCCACAAGTGGCCCTCTCCGACGCCAAAGCCTCTCGCGCGCTCGCTCCGGACACTTTGCCTGTTTCGCTCAGGCACTGGGCGAGATGCGGAGAGAAAGGGGGGGGGGGGGGGACTGGCGCTGGGCTGGCCAAATGTCCGAACCCAGTCAGCGAGCTGCGTTGCCCCGACCCCGTCCCCCACCATCTCGGACTATCCAAGCATGGCATGTAGACGAACGGCCAACCTCGAAATGAGTATGCAAATCATTTGAAGAGACAAGAAACAACAAGAGATGAAACAAAGATAGACCAGTCTATTCGTGTATTGACCTGCTCGAGTTGCCATTTGAGCTGCCTTCTCGTACTACTAGAGATTGCAATCATGTCTTTCCATTTCATGTTACCAGTCTAGCATCCATGGTGCCTGATCTTTATATTTTTATTCAATGCACTGTGCCTTGTAACAACTTTTGTATCCCCGTCATCTTGTACCATTCCGCCCCGAGTCGATAAAACAAAGACAGTAACGACAAACGGGAAAAGTCTTGCAAAAGTATGAAAATGCTGCACCTGCTTGTAGATCAAACTCGCCTCCGTCATTGCCGGAACCTCTAAAACCCAGGCCTTCTGCTCATAAACCAGGCGCACATGTTTCGCCATCATAATATCGTTGCATCTCTTTTTTTCGTCTTTAATCTTGTAACTACATCACTCAGTTGCCAAGGTATTGACGGATGGCACCTTGCAGGCGAGTGGCGCCCTCGCCGACCAGGTTGCCCAGATTCTCCAAATCGTCGCTGGCAGTGATGCCAAACTTGCGCACAAAGTCTTTGGCAGCCGATTCCAGGTCGCCGTACTCCTCCTCGGGCTCGTCCTCGGGGCGGCCAAAGTAGGCGTTGGAAGAAATAGATGTCGCACCCTCAAAGCCTTGCAAGCGGCCCTTGGCTTCGGCTTGCGAGTTGGGGTCGTAGGCGCCCTTGCCAAAGTATTCGTCCGACGAGATACCCTTCTGCATGCCGAACTTACTGCGAGCATAATTATCAGAGTCATCTAGAACAAGGGATGTTAGCTGATAATCGCAAATTGATACGTTATGCAGGCGTAACTTACCGACAGAGGCTTTGACAGGACCAACAGAGCCAAAACCACCGGCGTTCTTCTTCGTGTCCTTGGCAGCAGCAGCCTTGCCGCCGCCAATCTGGCCAAAGCCAAGTCTGGCGACACTCATGCCGAGTCTTTCCACCTCGGCGTTGGACTTTTGTCTAGTATGTGACGAGCCACCACGCGCAGGGCTGACGGGAGTGGGTGAAATGATAGTGGCAGCGGAGCCCGAGTTGGCGGGTGCCTGTTCCTCCTCCGCATCGGGATCGTAGCCCAGCTTGGCGATGCGATCGGCCTCCTCCTTGGCCTTCTTCTCCGCTTCGTCAAAGTCGATAACGTCCGCCGTCACCTTCTTTGCTCCGAGCTTCGTCGTCTTCTTAGCGCCCAGCACGTTAGTCTTGCGGGCAGCGCCTGTGGTGGTCGACTTTCTCAGAGCCGCGGAAGACGTGCGGCTGGTGGCGGGCTTGGCGTCAGCGTCGGGTTTGGCCAGAGGCGAGGCAGATCGAGACCCGTCCTTGCCAGCGTTGATGAAAGGAGAGGGTGTGCGGCCAACAACAGGTGGCGTGGCAGTTCGCGAGATCGGGGGAGTAGGGCGCTTGATGGCGGGCTTATCCCACGACGAGAAAAAGTCGTCGTCTGGCTCTCCGGCCGGTGTCGCAGAGGCTTCATCGACACCATCCGTGAGAACAACCTCCTCGGGATACATCTGTGCATCCTTGGCGGCGCGTCGCTTCAGTTCATCCTTGTATTTAGTGGCAGCGTTCGACTGATATTTCGTCTTGGGATCCTTGCTGTTGAGCGCAGCAGTACCGCCGTTGGCGCGGAAGAATTTGGCGGCAGATTCGTTACCACCGACCTTCATCATTCGCAACTGTTCCCATTGCCATTGGTCAAGGTTCGTAGAGCGGACAAAGGAGATGTGGACACCGAGGTTGCGATGATTCGAGGAGCAGTCGAGACACAGATAAATTCCAAAAGGCACAGAAGTCCAGGTGGGGTTGTTTTGGCCGCAGTCGAAGCAGGTCTAGTCGCAACAGAAGTTGTTAGCCGTGGCTACAGATTTGGACTGTAACAATAGATGCGTCTACTGACCTTGTTAGGCTGCTTAGACTTGAGCTTCTCAAAGATCTTGAGCGACTGCTGCTTCGTCGCGAGGCCACTCATCTTGGCGGTCGTATAGCGGGGGCGAGTTGGGTAGAGAGGATCAATGCTCTGTATGTCGGGTTGGTACGAGTATTTTTGCGATGTTACAGAGTGTGACAGGACAGACAGCGACCAAGGGGATTAGTTGGTCGCGCGTGGTTCAGCCAATACGAAATAGGGAGACTGGAGGTGAGGACACAACAGGGAGCGGGCTATTTTGGTAAAGTGGCATGAAGCGAAATCGCCTATTGTCATTGGGTGAATCTCGGCCTAGGCCCCCACCTCAAGATTCTGCCGAGGGCGGTGGGTACGTGACGACCAAAACGGGTTTGGCGATACTTCCGCCAAACTACATTGCGTTGGACGTCGACAGGATCTCTCTGTATCAGCTTGTGGTTTTTTGGACGCGCACATTGGCCTTGAGGAAATGGGTGCGCGGAGTTTGACATCATGAAAACCGTCACTTCTCTTGTGGCCCTGCGCCCCGCGACCAGCTTCATCAGCGCCCACAGCTTGCGGGCCTCGACAATTGCTCGATCGTATGCGACACAGAATACCCAAGGGCCGACACCTCTGGGGCCGAAGAGACGAAGCGTGACGCCATTCAATGATGATGGTTATGTTCCTTGGAAAGAGCTTTCCGTCCCAGAAAAGGCCGCGCGCGCGACGCAGCAGAGCTTCAACTTTGGTTTCGTCCTCGTTGGTCTCGTGCTTACTGTCAGTGCTTGATAAAATGCGCATCGCGCATTTGAGTCCCTTCTTCGTCCCTACTCTAATCAATGATACACAGGGCGGCGTTGGATATCTTCTATGGACAGACGTCTTTTCGCCAAACAGCAAAACGGTCCAGTTCAACCGAGCCATCGACAAGATCAAGAAGGACGAGCGCTGTCTTGAGCTTTTCGGCGATGCAAAGAAGATTCTCGCTCACGGCGAAGAAACAAATAACAAGTGGCAGCGCGCGCGGCCTCTGGCGTACGTTGGATGAAGCTAGAAGAACCCAGTTGGTGACATGAGTACTGACTCGCCTCCGCAGATCGACTGAGCGTGTGGACAAGCAAGGTGTTAATCATCTGATTTTGCACTTTCACGTTAGTACTGCATCGTCATCGTCCTACCGGGGTATAATCTAACAGTCTGCAGGTCGAAGGTCCGCGCAACCATGGCGTGGCGCAAGTCCACATGGTCAAGCTCCCAGGGCATTCCGACTACGAGTACAAATACCTATTTGTCGACGTCAAGGGCCACGAACGCGTATATCTGGAAAATTCCGAAGCGAACAGATCTGCCGGCAAGAAATCATTCTCCATGTTCGGAGTCAAATGGGACTGAAGGGCACTGTGTGGGAAGCTGCTTCTCGTCGCTGGCCCGCCCATGGAGACCTACCCTGTACAATTTGTATACTATTTTGAGCATTATGAGCAACGCATTGGTTCGGCCAACGGTATGTGGAAGACTGAATAGGAATGTCAACGATACTAGCTGGGAAGACCTAGCAAGCACTAGACACACGCTGAATGGACTTATCTGACCTCGATTTACGTCAACAGAACAAATCTGTCAATCTTTGGACATGGGCAAGTGCGATGCCCGACAACATCTGATCGGCTGGGAATTTAAAGCTGGAGGGGTGCTTTGGATTAAGCGGCACGCGACACAAGAGACAACCCAGCGGGCCTTGCAAGAGCGCGAACATGTATATAGCTTGATTAGGGTTACGGCACCGAAACTTGGGTTGCGACACGACAATCGCCACTGCTTGTGACTGCGTTATCAGGCAAATATAAGCATTTCTGGAAGTCAATATAGCGTAATGGGTCACCATTGCGACGCTGAAATTGAAACAGGAAGCATGCGGTCAATCCGGTCTAAGAGCTTCATGATGGGGCAACCCTTCCGCCGTGTTGACCTACCATTGAGACAAAGTCCGTCGAGCTGTCAGCTCATGACCGAGTGGTACTTCCATGGTCCCACATCAGATGTATCTTTTCCACAAGGTCAACTAGCAACTCAAGTTCAACTGCCAACGGGGCTCTCTCTCAAAGGCAGGAAGCTAGCTATGCCCCAAGGTGATATGGACACCCCCCGTGGTCTATCGGAGATTCGACGACGTCTTATTGCACAGAACGGCATACGAGCGAGTATCTCCGGTGCGGAGGAGGACTGCGGCGACGGAGACGGTCGGAGGGTGTGTGAATAAAGCCGACGGGGTAAAACGCAGAACTTGAGGCTCTTCCCTAGAGGTCCCAGAGCTGCCCCTGGTAGGTGAAATTTGGAGAACGGGGAGGGCCAGGACCAAGCTCGCAAGATTTACTGGGGTTTGGTGAGGAGGCAAGAAGAGACATTGGCCAAGAAGAATGCTGGGTGGGCAGTTGCAAGATGGGCCAAAAAGCATGTGAAGTTGGTCATTGCGTCACAGACGAAGCTGCATCTCCAGAGATACGATCACCAATGCGGATGAGGCGGCCGAATTGTTGGGGCGGGCGGGCGCGCCGGGGCATGGGCTAGCGCAAGCTGTGCAGCGATAGCCGAACGCGATATCTTCTCATCTCAGTTGAGCCTCATTTCTTGCTTTACCTCGGCTATTGCTCTCACTTCTGTCGATAGCACACCAACAGCCACCGCAGGCCAACCCACCGGGCCGTGCACACCACCGCCACGTGGGGGGGGACGTCTATCATGCGGCGGGTAGGCTAACCAGGAGGAAATTTTCTTTTTGTCTGATAGTATCAGGCAATTTGGCAGCGTCGACATCTGACTGAACCTAGTATTCCCCCCCCCCCTGCGACCTAGAGATTGCTTGTCATTGGCAAAACTGACAAGTCCATGCAGCTACCCCACGACGGGAAACCAATATCCATACAGAGCCTCAAAGAGTGGGGGAGCAGATGAGCCGAGGCACAATATGCTTGGCCCCCAGACATGACCGCTGCTGCTGTTGCTGCTGCTGCTGTGCATTCCCCAAGGCCCGGTGCGGCGGCAGAAACGATGATACGATGCCGTTATGACTTATGCAGGTACCTCGAACCTGGGCGCGGTGGACAGTCTTGTCAAGAGTCCTGACGCGTTCCGAGCTTGCTGCCTCGCCGAACGGTTATATGCACCCCTGGCCTTGGTAACTTGCGATGCGACTTGTGGTCTATTGTGTTGCATCTAGGCACCCAGTCGCCGCAAACGGTTCCTTTAACTGGTGAATCATGCGAAGCTGATAAGAGGGTGCCGCCGCAGTGCCGTGGGGCAAAGGGCTTTGACAAAGATGTAATGATATCGGGCGACTTGATTACCGCCGTGACTTGAGAGAGCAGCACCCTGCCCTGCCAAGTACGGTAGGCTTCGCGGGCTTACCCTATAGAGCACCGTCGTCATGACTTGTCGACTGTTTTTTTTTTGGCATGACTTGGGTCACGGCGGCCCCAAATTGCGTCAAGATAAAGATGCTATGTTGGCTCCTTGACTCGCACACCATTTACAACAACGACGACGCGACATTCGGCATGCATCGGTCATCAGGCCCGAGTTCGGCCAGATCCCCGGGGATGAAATGCATTGCCGTCTCCTTTTACCCTGTACTGAGTTTCGAGCATCAAACGCGGGTATGTCCTTGGTGCCTGTTTAGCCCGCGCTGGGGCTCTGCTCTCGGCTCTCGCCCAGACTACTCGGCCTCCTTGTGGCAGGCGCGCTTTGTCTGTACAGTAAATCACCATGCAATTATGCTGAAACAATAATTCCGCGTGTGAGGTTCTCACAGTTTCAGCTTGCCCGGGCAGGCCCCTGCCTCTTCAGACTACAATGGTCTTCCATCAGTCGTCATCATATGCGGAGATGCGGGTTCTACCGGCACAATGCCACGCTGCAGAGGTACTTGAAGATTTTTTCGTTCATGTGCAGTCGAAGAAACATGAAAACATGTATTCCTCGCAGGTATTTGGATCGTCAGAGGAAATCTGCGCCATTTCAGTTCTAGGGTCGCACTCGGGAACCCATCGCCCCTCCACCACGGGAAGTTACCCTGACCGATTAGCAACGTCGAATGGCTCTGTTTACCTTCTTCTCGGTCCCTTTCCGCTCTGCATTTTTTTTGTTGGCTCTCACGTAGCCCTCAGCAGCAACGTCGCTCTGCACCGTAACCTGCTCACCTTGCCAAGTACAAACCTGCATGTTCCCTCCCACCCACACACACACACACCTTGGGGGCGGCCTGGCCTATAGCGGATATAGTACTATGCGTCGGAAGATCGAGCGGCATTCACGAGTAGAAGGTAGATCAGGCCATGCATGCCAAAATGCTACGCTCTCGGGGCGAAGCAAGGGCCCGCCAGATGGCAGGAACAGACAAAATCCAAGGCCTCCTTTGTCGATGTCGCTGCAACAAACCCCGCGCAGGCACCTTTACGACAAGAGGCCTGATCGCGCACCTACCCCTTTTGGTGGTACCTTTTTTTCGATTGCATGCCGGGGCTTCATTCAATGGCGCCCCAGCCCTGCAGGCGGCTGCTGCTGCAGGGGAGGGGAGGGGGCCCTCGTTCGATTTTCTTTGCCATGTGCCTGACAGATTTTTTATTGGCTTCACACGTCTTTTGTAATTGCATCACTAATATAAATAGAGCAGGCTTTTTGTACGCCGCTCATATCCGTCTGGCAACCAACCATACGGCGCACACACCACCGCCATACGGCCCCACGCTCCATCTACAAAGCCATGCCGGCAAGGATGATGGGCATGGGTTAGGCAAAGAATGGCCAGTGGCGCCTTTTCCCAGCCAGCCTCTCTCTGGGGCATAACAGCCCAAGATATGTATGAATCGGGAAGGACCAGGCCAGTCCACTGCAGTAGCGCGGCTCCTCTGCAGCGCCCAGCGGAGCAGTGGTGGTTTCTATTACACTGCGCCATTTGCCCAGGCGGTTTGGGTAGGCAACTAGGCCGTACGCGATTGCTCTATAGCGGCGCATTATAGCACCATTCTCTACTATATTCTCTCCTTTGCCTCACTTGCCGTCGTCTTGGTAAGCATGCGATGGAACGTATTTCGATAACATGGTGGTGCGTAAGACGGTCCGGAAGCATCCATAGCATTACAATACGTGAACTACCAAGTCACAGTTCGCGTTCCGACTTTGCCCGATGCTGGCGAGTCAACCTGCAAGGCGGAAAAGAAACATCTGCAGCGGGACCGTCCCGTAAAAAGGAAAATAAGGCCCGAATCACGAATGGCCTGCCCGCCCAGTTTTATTTCCTTCTTCCACCTCTTCTTCGTACCCTGTAGAAGCCTAAGCGCTGGAACCTGACGCAATTTGATAGCCGGGAGCATGGCCACTTACAGCGCAAACTTTGGGCTAGACGCCGATGAGCCAAAACCACGGGAGGGGGTGTGGTTGGAGCGGCCATTTTGCCCACGAGGGCCGGCTCACCGAAACTATTGTTCGCCATCTTGGCCTTTTTCCCCGCAATCCTCGCGAAACGCAATTGACAAGGGACATTGGGGGAGAAGGAGTACATGCGCAGAGTGCGAAACGACCGAGAGCCCAGGGCGCCCAGGATTCACTTGGCTTCCCATTACACATTGCAACGTAGCAAAAGGCCCTGCCGAGAAGCGCGCCCCCCCCCCCCTCCGGGTCTTTGGCTTGGCTCCTGGAGGCGGGCCAATGATGGTGTGCTCCTTGGGCCTGGAGTAGCCGTTTCGGGTGACACCGAGACGGGCTTTTCGCTCTAGCAGAGGGCTTGCTGCTACTTACCTTGATGGCAACTCTAGGAAGAAAAAGAGCAACGACGATGTTGCTGAGGCCACGACGATGAGACCAGATCCGCCCAATCGCGTGAGTGGTGGACAGCTCCTCTCCGTGGGGGAGCTCTTTGAATCGTCAATTTGCGTCCAGATTGACGCCCACACTGATTCCTCACAACGCCATGGGGAGGGTTACATTCATCGTACATGACCAAAGGCCATTCAATATTGCTCCCTTCGGTGAGCGCTTCCCCATCCTCGCAAGCCTCGTTACAGGGCTCTGCTCTTCAGTGGAAAGCGCAAGAAGCCGCCAGCCTTGGCTTACATGACAATATACCTGCCACCTAGCCCGGCGCCTCCCACTCGTTCTACATTCTTTGTCCCTGCGATGGCGGCTTTAATGTTGGAAACCACCCCTCCCCGCAAACACATTCTTCCCCACGCGCTGTACCTTGGCCGGTTTTGTTTGGGGCTTCACCCGAGGCATGCTAACCCCAGGAATAGACAACGACCTTTGTTTGAGCTTCCATGTCGGTCCGCAAGATTGTGCTTGTGGTGGAGTTGTCCCCAGCATGTAAGTAGACGTGATGGACAATCTGTACTGCCACGTTCAAAAAGCACATGGAATTTTTGCTTGGCAGCCCAAAGTCTGGGGGAGTCTCGGGCTAGCGAGGCGAACCCATCTTCTGGGGCAAAACGAGGCGCGCCTTTCGGCGAGGCCGACCGGAGGCACTCTTTGGGGACAAGTGGTCTAACTGGTAACAGGACCGCCGCCGCCCGTCAGCTTCCACGTCGCCGTATCATTCTTGGGGCCAAGCCAAGATTGAACAAAAATGCCCAAGTAATCGACTAGTGTTGCTCCCTTTTCTTATCTTCGGACTTGATACCGGCGTTTTTCTCATTCTCATTCTCATTCTTGACTCGAGATAACCCCAGTCCGCTAGTCCCCCCTCATCATCACCATAATCGCACCCCCCCCTGCACCCCCGGACCGCGACCGGGGAATACGGGGACTTTGTGCGCCACCAACAGGCTGCTCTAATCTGGCAGGAGCGTTCCTTCTTCCCCAGAGTTCCGCTCCGATAACTTGGGTTGGTCCTTTTGTCTAAGCGTCATGGACGAAAAAAACTCATCTCCTCAAGGCGCGCCGTGCGGATGCCCGCCCTAATTTGTCAATGAGCGTCAAATCTCGGCCTCTCCTTCTCTCACATGTTTGGCGCCACAAAGGCTTGGGTTCCTCTGCCGTAACTACTGGGGTTAGTTTTGAGAAACGCCACCACCTGTAAAGAGCTCTCTGGTTTATCGCCCTGCTGTCCCTTCCTGGCCATCCATATTCCCCACCCCCACACTTTTCTTCTATCTCGTTAACCTTTGATAGCCACATATGCGCACATATGTATCTCGCCAGCCAGATGGCACGGCAGATCAAGTCCCGAGTCTGGAACTCGTCGCCGAGAGAGATACGGAAAGGGCAAGGGAGCGGCACCGGGGCTGGCCACTGACACTGCTAGCGCCGGGAGCTTTTACGGGGTAATTGTGATGATCGGTCACTGCTGATAGTGTTGCCTTTTCGAATGGGAAGCCGTTTCGGCACTGTTGTCCTTTCTGTAGGTACCAAGCCATGGCACCAATCAGGTGACGGATGCAGCTGCCCGATAGGTAAAGCGCCACCGGTTGCAACGGGCTAACAGCACCGAAGCTTTGTGGCTTGCAAGGCTTCTGAGCCAGTGATGTTGCAACGACGCGGGTATCACAGGTTGACTTTGCTAGCACCGCATTACAGCGGGCAGAAGGGTGCAACAGCTTTCAAGGAGCTAGCCCTGCGATGCCTCGTTTTCGACGCCCGCCCCTCTCGTCGGTGCAACTGCAAGGCGTTAGTGATGGGTGGCGTGCCGCCTTGGCTTGAAGGTATCATTTTTTTCAGCCTCGTGCTATCATGTAGCAAGCCCTTTCAGCCCAAGCTGAGGCGGTGAATATTGCATTGTCGCTTGACTCTCTTGACTTCTTTCCAATCTTCTTCTTGACGCATTTGTGGGCGGTGGGCGTTATCATCCTCCTTCTTCTCGCTTCCATGGCGCTGGGCTGTGGTGGCTTGCGTACCAGTTATGCAGCTAGGCTGGCGTTGGTGGCCGAGCTAACAATGGTGTGTCTTGATAGACACATCAAGCCACGGTAGCAGCGACGACACTTGGGCAAATACTGGTACGCCCCGAAGTCGCCTCAAATATCGAGCATAATAGCGGTCAGTTCGGCTCATAACGGCTTGCACACATTCTGCAAGAGGGGTATTTCCATGACACAGATGCTGTACGCCTAGTCAGCTAGTGCCGATTACATCGTGGACTTGTACTTGCCAGTTATGCTAGATGTTCTATACCTCCGTCTACCACTATCTTGTACTTTGCATTTCTTTACCCTTTGCATATCTTTTCGACGATTAGTCTTTTGCATCCCGTTGGAGCTGCTGATCCGCCCGTGCTGATATGAGACATGCAGCCGCCACGGCCCCCAAAAAAACCGCCACGAAATGTGTCATTGAAGAGCAGGGCCGCTGATGACAAACTAGAAAGTGAGCACAAAGTCTTTTCCTTCAAAATTATGTAAATCTTGGGGACGATGAGTCTAGAATCTCGATCTCAAAATGGCATATGAAAAGTTCGGAGTATACGGGAGCCAAAGGCCCGATGGAAAGACGCCTCCGAATTCATAACATGAAGAGAGTACGAATACTCGTACATATGCAGTGTACCCTTGTCTCGCTGAGAGTGCTTTCCATACTAGCCCGATCCTACAGCAAGGATGGGCATGCCAATCGTGCAATATGCAAGCCGTTATAACCCATCTCGCTGCAACGCACCATGAACAAGAAGGAAATGGCAGCCAAAAAAAAAAAAAAAAAAGAACACCCTCCTTCTCCCCGCTCCATTCTCTATCTTGGTCTTTCAGCTCCCTTCACCGACGGGCGGACGCAGCCACGGTGCCAGTTGCAACCCCATGGGCAGCTAACCAGGGCCTGCATGGCGCGCCACCTCCGCGTAGATAGTGCCGGAGGATGAATGGGGGGGGGCCAATAAAAGCCAAGCACCGGCCACTGCTCTACTATGGGCCAGGGGTTGACAGTTTAGCATCAATCTATATGGGCTACATGCGGCGCCGCAAGAAGCAAGATGTTGCTGTCACCACATCGGAATTTTGCACATGTGGTAGTCAGGCAGGCCGCCGTCGGTCCTTCATCAGTGGTAGCTTGTTTGGCCCTCCACTAGTCAACGACCAAACGCAGTCACCTTTTCGGCTGCAACATGTTTGAAATTACAGCACGGCACAAACATGTGTGCTGGGGGGGGGGTGACTCTGCTGTAGCATGTCCGAAGCCACAGACTCGGCAGCCGAGACGTCGGTTAGCAGTAGTCATACTATGCGCCAGTTAAGCTCTTTCGGCCTGCAGCCAAGCAAGCAAGGTCTGCAGCAAGGTGTACGTCGTACCAGTGGAATCTTTCAGTCTTGGCCGTTTTCTTGCTTTCAACCCCGGACAGGTCCCGGACTCCAACAACAACGACAACAGCCGGCGCCCGCGGGGCAGCAGCCAAGCTTGTCTGAATCTTGGAATCGCAGCATGTGCTTTTTCTCCCGCTCGGGCGGCTGCCAATTGCCCGGCAAAAGAAAGAAAGCAGGACGTATAAGAAATTGGAAAAAAAAAGGGAAATTATAAAAATAGAATATAGGCACCGCAACTAGGAGACGCAAGCTCTACTGCGCCCAGCTTGGAAAAACACGAATCCCGTCTTAGCCGTGCAAGCCGCTTTTCACCCCTCTTTGCTGTAAACTCAAAAGGACAGTGGTGGTGGCGTTTTGGTATGGCTTTTTCTTTTGCCCAAGCTCTGGCGTCAACGTCTAGAACGATCCGCCGATCCAGACGGGCAACGCGCTGATCGCGATGGACGAAAGACACCTTCTCCAGTAAATAAGGAGGGGGGACGACGTCGTCGTAGTCAATGTTGAAACTGTGCTGTGACCACTCGGTTGCAAAATCACGTTGTTTCATCTGCAACTGTCGAGCCACGCCGAGAGGGAGGGGGCCAGCGGTCCTTTTGCCCACAAAAAAAAAACGACTTCCTACGTAACCGTAAACGTAATACGCTTGACCATTGGTATATACAAAAGAGTGTCAAGGGACATTGAAGAAATACCGCGAAAATAAGTAGGGATATGAAAAAGAGCGCATCAAGAGTAAGAGTAGGACCGCAAAATCGATAGCCAACTACAAGTCTCCACTGTCTTTTTTTCGCAATGCAGCTCTTTTGCTCATCAGGCCGCAGGGTTCTGGCGTTGATCGAATGTGTGTGCACATTCTGGCCAAAAAGCCTCCTTACATCCGCTCGCTGGCCTCCGGTCTCCGGGGACGGACGGGAGAAAAAGGGCAAAGAGACCAGATTGTGTTCCCCAGAGCTTCATCTGAGCCGGCCGTTGTGCGTGTCCGTCTGTGCCCGCCTGTCATCGGCTCAAAAGCGTGCCCACCGGTACAACTGTGCAGCCCCGGGCCCCCCATTGCCCATCCACCAGACCTATATCACCATCTATGTATCTGATTCCATCGTTGACAAGACAAAGATGATGGTGGCATGTTTTTTTTTTTTTCGGTCCTGTTCCCGGGCGGTGGTGTGCTGCACTCCGCCACCAGCTATCAATACCCGCCATACTGTGCATGGATACGTATACTGTCCACATTCCCCCATGATCGCCAGCTTCTGGACTATTTTTCTCAACTACGAAATCTAGTTTTAAAAATAACACCTGGCTGACAACAACAAAACAGATGCCCTCGGGAAGAAAAAAAAAAGCTGGCGTCGGGCAAATGACGACATGCAACTAGCGAGTGGTGCGCAACCGCCCGCGCTGGGCAGCCATGGTCGTGGCGGCCCATGGGTCTGACCGTCTGACCTCCACACTGGCACCCCGTGGGCTGCCCACGTTTTCCACTAGTCACTCTTGTCAATCAATCGTGCGCATGCCCAGCAGATTAGCTGAACAGGGCGAGAGTGGGATATTTTGGTGTGTGTGCTCGCGAGTGTGCTTGTGTGTGTGTGCCTCTCTACCTGATCCTGGTCCGCTGCGTGGCTGTGTCTGTCTTGGTGTGCCTTCGTACGTGTGCTGGCGCCTAGTTAGATTGGCTGGCATGAGTTGACGAGTCACTGTTATCAAACGAACAAGGGGCGTGCTTGTCAAGTGTTATTGCTTGGCTATCTGGCGCTTCTATGGAGGCGCTGGGTTATCTATAGTTAATGAAATAGTCCAAATATTATCCCCCCAAAACAATAGCTAATAAAAAGCCAAAAAAGTGGTAATAAAACAGTATGAATGCGCCAGGAAGTGGTGATGTCTATTGTCCGTTCCGTCCTAATCCTTTCCTGTCCGGAATGTCCCAATGTGTTTTTGCGCAAATGCGAGTCCCAAAAAAAGATCGAACAAATGAAAGCCAATTCAAAAGCAAAAGTGGTACTCCGGGGACGTGACCGTCTGCCTCTGTGGCACTGCCGGCACAGAGGGGAAGCGGCCGTCCTTGTACACCTGTAAACGCCAGTGTCTATCCTGTAACCGTCTATGTTCCCAAATCATTACGTCGTCGCCGCGGCGGTTGTGATGCGACTCCTAGGCGCGATCCATCAAATCCCCGCCGGCGAGACTGCCGGTGGCAGAGCTGCGACCGCTGTGAGCGTGGTAGCCCTGGTCCGAGAGAAGATCCTGAACAGCAACCTTGGGAGGCTGTGGCACAGGTAGCTTTCTCTGGCTGCCATCCGGGCGACTGAGGATGTCAGTCAAGGACATGCCGTGGCTGCGCTGCGTGTTGCCCTGCTGCAGAATCGGAGGGAAGGCGGGCGTCTCCAGGTGAGGCTCCATGGGTGCGAGGGCGGGCGTGTTGTGCTGCAACGACAAGTTGCGCAGGCTGGGCAATTCATAGCCCGAGAAGGGACGCAGACGAGGCGAGTGTGCAGGCGTGGCAATGGGCGTGTGGTCAGGAGTGGGAGACAGGGAGTCATGGGAGAAGGTGGGAGAAGAGGGTGCGGTAGAGTTGGGCGAGTTGGGACGAGAGCGCTTGATGTGACGGAAGCCACCGTGGTAGTGGTCGTCGCCGTGGTCCTCACCCGAGTGGGTTCTCGCCATGTGGTAGGAGCCCAGGCCGGCAGGGTTGCCGCGAGGATGGTGACCACCGTTGTTGTAGTAAGGGTGGTGACGAGCCGAGTGGCCGTGAGTAATGTTCTCGCGCTCAACCTGGTGAGCGGCCTTGGCGAGCATGGAGATGTCGCCGTTGCGATTGTAATGAGCACCAGAGTGGGGAGAAGCAAACGAGGCAAACGAGTGAGGCGGCGAGACGTTGGGCGAGTGCAGGGTGGAGGTAGGCGCTGAACGAATGGTCTTGGGGGCCGGAGGAGGAGCCATCAGACCCTCGGAGTGCATGTGGTGAGGCAGACCATGGTGCACGGGGTGCTGTTGGTGATGCTGCTGCTGCTGCTGGCCCTTGTTACCACGACGAGAGTTGGGGTTGTTGTGGATCCTCGAGTGCCTGGTCAGCTCGTCGGAGCGAGAAAACTTCTTGGAGCAGCCTGGGAACTGGCAGGCGTGAGGCTTCTCGCCGGTGTGGGTGCGAATGTGTCTTGTCTGGTGCTCGAGGCGGTGGAAGGCCTTGTCGCAGAGAGGGCACTTGTAAGGGCGAGGCAGCTCGGTGCTAGTGGCAGCTTCGGCGGCCTGGGAGGTAGGCAGAGGCCCGTTGGGCTTGATGACACTGACGGCGGCGGAAGCCATGTCTCTGTCGCCTCTGTAAAGGCTGTTGCTTGGGTGAGGGCCAAGGGGTTGTTGCTGTTGCTGCTGAAGTAGACTCGAGATCTCGACCGCTGACTGTGCCCGTTGCACGTGATCGATGTGCGGCGAGCAGATCCAAAGTTTTGCGGGGGAGAGTATGCGGAGAGGACGAGCTTTGAGTCTGGTGAGTTTGGAGCAATGTGATATTAAAAAGAGTCGAGCGATTGCTGTTCGACGCTGGAGTGGTTTCGAGGTGAGCGGAAACGAATGTTGCGGTGCGTGGGCGGTGATGCAAGATGGGAGATGTTGACGTGAGTTTGGATGGAGAGAAACGGAATCTTTTTTTTCTTTCTACGGGAGGGGATGGGGGGAGACGGACAGGTTATAAAAGGCGGGTTCGGCGGGTGACGGGTACTCGTGCTTGACTTTGCAGAGGTACCTCGACGGCACGGGCTGTGAGCAGGCACATGCTTGCGGCCCACAGCAGTCACGGACAGGGAGTGCTCAAGGAGCCCTACAGCGCGCGCTCAGCAGGGCTCAGCGAAGGGGGTGTGCTGGGGGGAAGGCACAGCGGGCAGTAGGGAGGTACCTGTCGGGGTTTGAAGGCAGGTACCTTCTTATTTTTTTTTCCCTCTCTTTTTTTTTTCCTATTTTTTTTTGCAGGCGCTTTAGGTTGCACACGCCCCTCACACCTCCCACTGGGGCCCCAGTCGCACCCCCCGAAAACCGGGGCGGCAGCACTGCGGTACTTCTGGAGTTTGGGGCCACGCAGCACAGTCCGAGACACCTTGGCCTGGGGGGAAGATAGCGCCCAGTCCAGTCGCCAGCCAGGAGCGCACTGTCCTGGGGAAGCTCCTCTGCCAGGCTGCCACCAGTAAAAATAACGGACTGGGGGAGGCCAGGCCTGATTGCGCCAACGCCCACCAGCACCGCGCCGGCCAGTTGACGTGGACGGGCCTGGCAGGACGCCAGAACGGCCCTTTCAAGGCTGAGAAGGAGAGCAGGACAGAATAAGAAAAAATTCTGTCCTGCTCTCCTTCTCA
>JAPFRW010000415.1:0-50818 GCA_030778065.1 Akanthomyces uredinophilus
GCGCTGGCCGACATCCGGGAGCGCTCGCGCCGCGCCCGCGACGAGGTGGCGGCCAGCAACGAGACGATTGGCGAGCTGCGCCAGGACGCGACGCGCGCGCAGGGCCAGCGCCTGCGGTCCGTGTCGACCGTCTCGTACGGCGACCTGGGCGTGGCGCGGCACGACGGCAGCCGCGTGCGCGCGAGCAGCAACGACAGCGAGCGCATGGGCCTGCTCGCCGACGCGGCGAGCATCGGCGAGGCCACCCGGCCCGAGTCGCGCAGGAGCCGCAACCGGAGCGTCAGCTCTTTTGTGAGCGCCGAGAGCGGTCCCCCGTCCCCGGCGTACTCTCGCGACGGCGGCGGCGGCGGCGGCGGCGGCGGCAGCGCGGCGCGGGTGAGCAGCGATCTGCCGCTGGCGGGCTCCAGCCCGGACCTGGTCGAGGTGCCGCTGGATCTCGGCGGCGAGGACGATCGGCCACCGCCGGGCTACGAGGAGGCGTCGCCGTCGCCGTTGCCGTCACGCGCGGATACTCTGCCGCCGGGCTACACCGAGGGCAGCAACAGCCCGGCGTCTGGCTCTGGAGAGCTGCAGCCGCCGGCGGAACAGGGCCGATCGCAACGATCGGGCAGCTTTACGGGGCCGGTGCCGCAGATTGTGATTGAGAGGCACCAGCATTGATCTGTGAGAGATTTGTACATGACGTGACGATATATGCATTTTCTACTGGCAAGCTTGTTTGACATCATGTAGTTGCAGCGATTCTTTTGTTTGAACGGTTTGGCGTCTCTTAATTCTGTTTCAGAATCAAGCATCTATGTACCCAAGTAATAGGATATAGAATATCAAGATGTTTTTGCAGGTTTTTTTTTTATTTACATTGGCTTAAATGGCTTATACAAGTCACCACATTCCATGGCGACCTTTTCTGATGCTCAAGTAAGCTATAGGTCCATATCGCGACTCGCGATGTCCATGCCGAGGCGCGTTGGCGAACAGCTTATGCAAGCTTTAGCTAAGCTTGACTAGACGCCTCGTCAACGCGTTGCCCCGCCGCCCCCCCGAAAAAACAGCCCACTGATGAAGAGCATGTCAATGTGTTTGTGCTGGCGGTTCTCAGTAACCCCACCAAAACCCCACCAAACTGGCCCTGGACAGCTTGCTGGTGGGAAGGGGGTCGGTTGGTCAGACTCGTGTAATCCGCGATGAAGCGAAGCACGCCGACAGCAGATTGGTACCACGGAAGCCTCTTCATCGAGGCCACGGCGCCGCACCTGCACGGCAGTTTGCAACGACTCGGTGCTGTCTTTATTATTTCCGAATCTCCTGAATTGGTCACCGAAAAGAGGCCCGATGGCGCCATGGATATTGTGTAGCTGCGCGGGAAGCCTTGTACTCGTCACGCCTTGAGATGTGTAGGGTACGTACATACTCGCGGCCAGCACCATCTTTATCCTTAGCAAGCATCACAAATGCTGCGGCAGGGTGGAGATGAGGACCCGATCGCCCAACAGGAGAATGTTCCACCAGAGGCTAAAATTGGCTGCATCTGGGCTGCGAGGCTGGTAGCAGCTGCTGCAAGACCCCTCATCTGTCGTCAAAGTATAAGAGCTCCACCGTCCCGCCGTAGTTACGTTCAACCAGCTCATCCCTCTCCTCATTTCATCCTACACTGTTTGAGCAACTCATTTCTCGAGTACTTCTTCACATTACCGCTTCAAAACAACACCGCCAAAATGGTCAAGATTGCGATTGTCTACGTACGTTGTCTTCTTGTTGCTGGCCTGGATGTCGAAGCTACCCCTCGCTGCCCCTCTTCTGTCCCCGATCAGTTCTCGCCCTGCTTGAGCTTTCTCCCAAGCTTCAATCGCGCCCAAATAGCAGTAAAGAATGATAATCGCTGACATGCCCCTAGTACTCGATGTACGGCCACATCAAGCAGCTCGCTGATGCTGAAAAGGCCGGCGTCGAAAAGGCTGGCGGCACGGCCGACCTTTTCCAGATCCCCGAGACCCTGCCTCAGGACGTCCTCGACAAGATGCACGCTCCCGCCAAGCCCACCGACGTGACCGTCCTCGAGGACCCCCAGCAGCTCCTCGGCTACGACGGCTTCCTGCTCGGAATCCCCACCCGTTACGGCAACTTTCCTGCCCAGTGGAAGGTATGGAACAAACCCGCGGCGCGGCTCGCGACCAAAAGGACATTGAAGACTGACCAACTTGATTTGACGAATTGCAGACTTTCTGGGACAAGACTGGCCAGATCTGGTCCTCGGGCGGCTACTGGGGCAAAAAGGCCGGCGTCTTCATCTCCACCGGCACCCTCGGCGGCGGCCAGGAGTCGACGGCCCTCGCCGCCATGTCGACGCTTGCCCACCACGGCATCCAGTTTGTCCCCCTGGGCTACGCAAAGTGCTTCGGCCAGCTGGCGGACCTGAGTGAGGTCCACGGCGGCTCCCCCTGGGGTGCCGGCACCTTTTCCGCCGGCGACGGCTCCCGCCAGCCCTCCCCCAAGGAGCTCGAGATTGCCACCATCCAGGGCGAGGCCTTTTACAACGCCGTCAAGGGCGCTTGAATACATGGCAGCGAGCCCGAGGGGGGAGCCCCGGCCGTCAGGGCTAGCAAGCCTGCCCAGACTGTCGCGGCACCGACGCAGGAGACGGCCAAGAAGCAAAAGGAGCCCAAGGAGGGCCCGTGTGGATTGCCTGCCAAGTGCGTTGTTCTATAAAGTAGGCATTCGGCATTCAGAGCTAAAAGACACTGATGATAAACTGAAAAATAAATACAACAATTGCTAAACTAAATTGTGCTACCGTGTTTTGATACGAGAATTGACTAACTATTAGTCACGGCTCAATCGCGAGACACGCAGGGCCGAGTAAAAGCAGCGATGAAAAGTCGCGGTGACTGGTATGCAGCAGATCTGATCTGGAACTCCTGCTCGCCCTGCATAGCGCCTGTCGGAGAATTTTTCTCTCTTCTCTCATCTCAATCTGCACGTCTGACACTGTCTTACGCAGATAGTAGTCGACCCCGTGAACCAGAATGAAGGAGGCTCTGCGATGTTTCTAGTCTTTAGATAGAGCTTCGACGAGAACCATGACCCTCCTGACAAAGTCACAAGACATGTACAAGCGCGCAGAAATGTGCCGGCAAAGTCAAATACGCAACACACACATGAATCAGCAACCTTCATATTTCCCATGTGAGAACATTCAGTAGAGGGACGAAAGGCCGAGTGAGAATGAGGCTTGAGTGGTTGGAATGAGGCGGCCACACCTTACAAAGCCAGGTGACCTCACGCTTCAGGCAACCTGCCAAAAGCTGGTCCATAAGGCAAGTTTGATTGAGATTGACGTGAATCGAACTCTGCCTGTTCTTGAAATAGAAACATTGTCGGATGCTATTTTTATAACGAGGAGACGCAAAATATAATGTGCTGTAATTTTTCAGGTAGCTCAATAAACGCCCCTCTGCAGCCGGTGCAGTGAATCCTCTGCCATTAATGTTTTAGTCATGCTATGCTAGAATCTGTTCTTTGCGAATTCACAAGACTCGCCATCTTGTTTTTCGCAACACCCTACTTCTCAAACACTCTACTTTTTGAACAAGTTGGTCTGGGAGCCGAAAAAGGGATTCGGCTGAAACTTGTTGCGCGGATCCGACTGCAGCTCGCCGTCGTAGAGCGGCTGCCTCTCGTCCTCGACGGGCGGCGCCATCTGGACGTCGCCCCTGTAAATCTCAATGGCGGATATGAGGGGCAGGACGAGCAGCAGCATGGACAGCAGCTGGCCAAAGCTCCACTGCTTCTCGTCCTCGTCGGCGAGCGGGATCGACGGCGTACCAAACGCCGACGAGAGCAGGACGATGCGGACGGCGGCGCCGACGGCGACGGCCGCCATGACGAGCAGGCCGACGAGCTGCACCGTCTTGTACCAGCGCTGCGCGCGGCTGTGCAGGTACCAGGTGGCGAGGGCGAAGATGACGACGTTGCCCGCGATGACGGCAATGGTGCCGACGTAGGAGAGCACGCCATCGGCGGCGCCGGGCGGCTTCGCAAAGGGAGTCGCGTCGCCGTCCCAGACGCAGGCGACGGGCAGCGTGGAAAAGGACATGTTCTTGGAGACGACCTGCAGGACAAAGACGCCCGAGATGCACGACAGGGCGAGGTTGACGAGCATGAGGGCCTGGCGCAGCCAGCGCAGGACCCAGTCGCGGCGGTAGTCGTGCACGAGGGCGAGCAGCGTGGCGTTGTGCGTCGCCATGGACAGCAGCGAGAGCATCCAGATGAGGAAGAAGTGGTAGGGCACGAGCGAGCCCATCTTGGCGAGCCCGACGGACTGGATGCCGATGCCCTGCACAATCTGCGAGTCGCTGTAGCCGTTGAGCAGCTTGCGGCGGATCGTCGACGGCCGGCCGCGGATCTCGGCGACGACGACGCTCGTCGAGAGCATCAGGGCGAGCACGGCGGTGATCATGAACGACAGAAGAATCTATACATGGGGCGATAGAGATGTCTCTTGTTAGTTGTGGACTTTTGGATACGTTCTGGACCTGCTCTCGCACGAGAGCACGGCTGAGCATACCCCTGCGCCAGCAACGCCAGCGTCGCTGTGCGCCTCGGGCGGCGCGTGGGTGCAGTTGACCATGAGATGCTACTGCTTTTGGAGTTTTTCGAAATATCGTCGGCTTTTGGAGTCGTGCAGCTGCATGCAGCGGTATGCAGCAGTATGCAGCAGAGAAAAGAGTGTGATTTTACCGAAAACAAAGAATAAATGAGAGAAGGAAAAGGCCGGGTAAACGACCATCGTGGGAATACGAAAGATAGTGTAGACCAGCGCGCCGCGCCAACACACGCCGTCTCCCAGGACACCGGAGCCAGCATTTCCAGGGACCATCAAACTTATGACGTTGGTTGTGTGAGGGGGGCTTTTACCCGCTAAAATGCCCCCCCCCCCCCCTGTCGCGGCCCCTGGCGGGCGGCTAGATTTGGCTGGCTGTCAGTGTCCCAATTGCCTGGTTAATCCCTGGTCTTAGCAGGTGTGGGCTACATTTACAGTGGGTGCCTTGCTCTGAATTCAACAAAGAAGAGAGATGCCTTTGGGAAGACGCGCAGATCTGGATGTACAAAGCAACGGTCATGCAAATATTTGTCCAGCGATTGATTTTGTAAAACCGCATACATGCGCACAGCAGACCTTTCTGTAGCAACGTACTTTTTGTCCTTTTGTGTGCTGACTGTCTCTCATGTCTAATAAGTTGCTGTGGGTACCGACGGGCAGAAACCAAGGAAATCGACAAATGCATGCCCAAGCCCAACACGACTGGTAATTATGCCGCTGGTAGAATAATCTTGGTTGCCACGTGTAATGCAGGCGCGTTTCACAGCCCAAAATCAGCAAGGTGACTATGATATTCATTTATTAATTGCGCTCCCTCTGCTGTTGGCGTGGCTTGCTCACAGCTCCAATATTGGCTGTATGTGTGACTGGCTAGCTGCTATTTACCCATTATATAACCCTATTTGTACTTGCAGCGTCGAGGCTATCTATATCGCCATTCACACTGTAACATGACCTTGGGCGATCCCATCAAGCAACTTGTGAGCTGGACATTTCTCATTGGTGCAAAGTCCATCACGCAACCCATGCGCGAACTCGCCATTCACTCAAATCGGCAGGCTGCGTAGTCTCCGGCCTACATTTGACTGCACGGCGCAACAATTCAGTGCTCAGATGCACGGCCGACGATCTTGGAACTGGGGGCGGCATCTCTTTTGCCGATTTGGCCCCGGAACTTTTTTCTTCGTCACGCCACGGAGCTGACGTCCTCACCACCCGCTCGAGCGCGACTCGCATAGCACAGCATGTTTCCATGCAGTCGGGCTGGTCTCGGCCGTGATCCTTGAAAAGACCAGACTGCCGGCAGATCCGTACAACGAAGAAATCAGAACGGATTCACAATGACCTTGCAGCGCATCAGCAGCTCACCACCCTCAAACAAGGCACGTCTGCTCAAAGAGGCAACTACTTGAAATCGATCTGCATCTGGACCGCATGGTCTACGCGGGCGCAACTTGCGCGGCGATGCATCTCGCACGCAACGTCAGCCCCGGCAGACAAATGCCGTGAGACGTTGCAGCGCGCGAGGAGAAAAGATGGCGAGCGGAAAAAAAAAGCTAGTTGTCTAGTGTCTGCACGCAATCTAAAAGCTAGCATCGGGATGCATTTCAGCTCCGGGCCAGCTGCTACCCCAGCTTCTACAGGTTCGCGGACAGTGACATTTGGGGATAACTTGGGCCTGAGGAGCTCGGTGACTACAAACGACAGGGTGTAAATGGGTTCAAGGAGTAAAAGTCACTGATGTCGGAAGAACCGGCTCCATGAAGCAAAAAAAGCAGAGTCATATTTGAATCTGGGGTCGAATTCCACCGGCAGTAAATCGCTCGAGCGGAGCAGCGCGTAGTGCAGTGCAGTGCAGGTGCTCCAAATATAGGTCCCTAGGCAGGCAATTGTTCAAGAGGCCTCGGAGGCTCGATGGCGTTACGTAGTGTCACGTGAGCTCTGACGTATCGGGACCTGGGGATTTGCTTCTGAATGAATCACACAAACTCCGGCAATCGGACTGGCCGCTTGAAAGTCTTTAGCTTTGGCTGCGTTCAGGTCCCCGCTATATCAAGGCCCCTCCCCGCCAGTACAAGCCAGAGGGAAAAAACCTGTAACAAATTTTTGAGTATACCTTTTTTTTTTTCATCTTGACATTTTCCTCAGACGATTGACTACATTAATACCCCCGTCGAACTCTTTGCGCTGCCAGTCAACGCCCAAGCGCCAACCTTTCAAACCACTTAAACGCACACATCACACTCTCGCAACAATGTGCGGAGGCTGCAACGGAGGCTCCGAGGCCAATGGCTCTGCCACCAATGGCACAAACGGCGGCGTGCAGCATCCCGTCCAAAATCGCTCCGCGAGCTCCCCCTACCAGTCGGTCGGCGACTACCTCTCCAACGTCGGCAACTTCAAGATTATCGAGTCCACCCTGCGCGAGGGCGAGCAGTTTGCCAACGCCTTCTTCGACACCGAGATCAAGGTCAAGATGTACGCACCACCCGCCTGCCCGCTGCCCGCCGGCTGCCCAAAAATTTGCCCCTCCGAGTCCGCCCCTCGTTCCCCTCCACGCAGGAAGGGGCCCGACGACCCGGGAGAATTCGCTCTACCCGACAGATTTGCTAACGAGGTCTTGAAAAATAAATAGTGCCAAGGCTCTCGACTCTTTCGGCGTCGACTTTATCGAGCTGACTTCGCCCGTCGCCTCGGAGCAGTCGTTCAAGGATTGCAAGACCATCTGCGGCCTCGGTCTCAAGGTACGTGCTGCAACCCGCCCACTCATGCATCGTCATCCGCCGCCGATCTCGCTAACACCAATACTCTCCTGCAGGCCAAGATTCTTACCCGTATGTTTGGCCACAAACTGATTGGCTTCGACGATCTCGATCTAATACTTTTTTTTCTTTTTTTTCGTAAACAGATGTTCGCTGCAACATGGAGGACGCCAAGGCTGCTGTAGCGTGAGTTTTGTCACTGCGCGCCGAGACATGAAAAATGACCACGGCTAACAATGCACAGCACTGGTGTCGACGGTGTCGATCTCGTCATTGGTACCTCCAGCTTCCTCCGCGAATTCTCTCACGGCAAGAGCATGGCCTACATCCAGAAGACGGCCATTGAAGTCATCGAGTACCTCAAGGGGTAAGTTATTGCTGCGATGCTGCCGCTTTGGGCGCTCCCGATGCTAACATGTGCTTCTTTTCCAGCGAGGGTGTCCAGGTCCGATTCTCTTCCGAGGACTCGTTCCGCTCCGATCTCGTCGATCTGCTCTCTCTTTACAAGGCTGTCGATGCCGCCGGTGTTCAGCGTGTTGGTATCGCCGACACTGTGTAAGTCATGACACTCAGCGCTATTTTTTTTAGCATATTGCAGGAGCCGCATCATTCTAACCAGATTCAATAGCGGCGGAGCCACCCCTAGAATGGTCTACGATCTCGTGCGCACCCTGCGTGGTGAGTCAATAAAGTGGAGCTATCGTGCAGCTTACGCAGGATACTAACCGAGCTTGTAGGTGTCGTGCACTGCGATATCGAGACTCATTTCCACGACGATACCGGTATGTTGGCAGGATTGAACAGTAGCAGAGCAACGAGCTGACCTTTTCAGGATGCGCCGTCGCCAATGCCCACGCCGCGCTCGAGGCTGGTGCCACCCACATTGATACCTCGGTTCTCGGAATTGGTTAGTCACAAGCATATGAGAGAAACAAAGGATGTACTAATTCGAGACAGGCGAGCGTAATGGTATCACTCCTCTCGGTGCCTTCATGGCTCGCATGGTTGTCACCTCGCCCGACTATGTCAAGTCCAAGTATAACCTCAAGGAGCTCAAGGCTCTTGAGACGCTGGTTGCCGACGCTGTGCAAATTGTAAGCTTTATTCCATGTGCTGCTCGTCGTGATCTCACTGACATGTCCTAGAACATTCCCTTCAACAACCCCGTCACCGGCTTCTGCGCCTTTACCCACAAGGCTGGTATCCACGCCAAGGCCATCCTGAACAACCCTTCAACGTACGAGATTATCAACCCCGAGGACTTTGGCCTGAACCGCTACGTGTCGATTAGCAGCCGAATCACGGGCTGGAATGCGGTCAAGTCGCGTGTTGACCAACTTGGCCTCAAGATGTCCGACGACCAAGTCAAGGAAGTGTATGTTGCCTCGTGTTTTACCTGTCCCGTAGAGAAAGAGGTTGCTGACAAGGTTATTTATAGGACTGCCAAGATTAAGCAGCTGGCCGATATCCGTCCCCTGGCCATTGATGATACCGACTCCATCCTGCGCTCATTCCACGCCGAGCAGGTCGAGGGCAGTGGTACATACTAAAATTATGAAAGATGACAAAAGTCGAGCGTTTCACCAAGACGGCGTCGTTCTATATTGATTGGATAGAAGTGCCGTATCGTTTGGAATGAATCGACAGTGTGGTTTTAGCTGATGAATGGCGTTTTGAGATTTTTCTGGGGAAAAGTAAGGAAGGAGAGCATATATGAGAGCTAAAAAAGTGCTTGTTTATCTGAATACACTCGAATCCAGTTTTACCACAGTTTCGCCTTGACAATGTGCGCGAATGCAGGCAGGCGGACTGGTTTACGAATATGTATTACATGACTAATGTTGCTTGTAGAAGGCTAGGAACATTTGCTGCATTTTTTTCCTGTCGCGTTGGTGGTACAAGTCCATGTCGAGTGTGGTGCCGTGTTGGTAGCACCTGGTTAGACGGCAGTTGATTACCACGGCTCAAGGTATTTGTAAGGATGCTCCCTGCTCGGGAGGACGAGGGTCGCCCCTTGTACGCCCCGACACACCTTTGAGGCACCATCGGCAGATGCCAACCGACCGTTTTTTCTCGGGAGGCCCGCGCAGGGGATAGATGATGAAGAACAAAAAAAAACAAGAGAGAAGGCTGAGCAACATTTCTCTTCACCTTGGTCGTTACGCAATGTGCCACAGACGGTCGAGTCAGGTCGGGTTCTGGAACGGGGGCGAGCAAAACGTCGCACAACGACGACGGCAAGCCGCAGCTCGGATCGGCTGCTGGAGAATTGGCTACTCTAAAATTACCCGGTCAAAAAAAAACCGGATGACAGGTGGCATTTTTCTTCTTGTTCATGAGGAACAAAGGCTGGTTCATTTGGAAGCGGAGAAGAGACGGGAAGCATGGGGTAGAAAACCTAGTTGTCGGGCGCCTGCAGCACAGAGAACAAGATGTTTGGGATCCGCCCAGTTTATAGTGAGTGCATGTCATTTCTTTTATTACACTGTCTGAGATGACTGAGCTGGACCCTGCGAAAAAGAAGCAAAGGGGAGCAATGCAACATCGATGGCGATGAGATTGAAAAAAAAAAAAGTAAAGTGACAAAGTAGTGATCGAGGACAAAGGAAAAATGACAGCTGAGATCGGGGAGGAGAAAAGGGATGAATCAAGTCGATTTGCATGAATCTCACGGCACGCATCGCAGACCTTTCATGTTTTGTTTGTATTTATTTTTTCTTGCAACGGAAACGATATTCCGGTGTCGTAGTCGGCCGTGCGAGCTTCCCATACTGCCCGCATAAGTAAAGGTGAGCGTGCGACGTGGGTGTGTGCAACGCATTTGTTTTGCAGACGGGAGGGCGAGCCAAGAGAGTTTTATCAAAGTCCAAGGGTAGCTCTGTACAGGAAGCGATAACTACAGTAGTCATTTCAACAGGTGATGCACAAACACACACATACCCCCTTTGGAGGAGGAGGAGGAGGAGCAAGGGGAGGCGGGGCGGTCCCCTTGGAGAGGGCAACACATCGGACGAGTGTCAAGTGTGTTTGCAGGAGAGCAAGGCCACGGTACCTGCATATGTGCATGTACTTGGGGCCAGGAAAGTAGAAACAGGAGGCTAGAGTCTATTTCGGGACATTTCATATTCCTGGTTCGGAATGGATGCTTTTCCTAGTTCTGGTGGGCGATGGGTATTTGCAAAGAATGGACGTGACCAAAATTGCCGATGGTGGTGATGGATTCGGGCGCTGCTACTGCGAGGCATCTGTGGCGACAGGGGCAGCCCCTGCAAAGGGGGGGTTGAGTGGATGCCCTGTAAACCTAGAATCTGGGCATCGCCTACAGGGGCGTGAGAGGGCACTTTCGGCCTGGGTTACTGGCCTGCAGCTGCATCGAGCTGCGCCAAGCTGCCGACAGCTGTCGGCAGCTGTCGGCCAGAATGCTGCTGTTTGCCTCGTTTGGATCGGACAACAGCCGTTTGCTCTGCTCTGCTCGCTCGCGGGCTGCTTCGCCTGCATTTCCATCTACACCACCAAACGGACATGCGAGAATCGACCATCCCGTCACCCATCATGCATCACTCTTCATCATCACCACCACCACCACCACCAACACCACCACCAACATCATGACTGTCCGTCATACACATCTTCAACACGCTACACACCCTTCGCTTGCCGCGCAAGCCTTCCGCCCTCCCGCTCCACCCTCCCGGGACCACCTACTGGTACCCATTTGCCATCCCATCCATCATGAAAAGCTCGAGTCCCCCGGAATGTTGCGCTGCCTTGCTTGGTCCGGAGCTGGGTTCACATGTTCATCCTCGGCGGCCCTCGCCGTCGGCATGCCTCGCGACGGTGATGCTGACTTACCGCAAGATGCCCGTCAGTCTCCCGCCCGCCTTGCCCGCGCGTCGCCGCCAGAGACCCCACGTCAAGCCCCCCCGGTCCACGTCTCTCGACTGTTTCCGAAATCGCAAGCACCTTGTTGTCGAGAAATGCCGAGCAGCCATGGATCCCGACTTATTCAGTCAAAGGAAGAAGAAAACAAAACGAGACACACACACACACACACACACACACTTGACTGTTTCTGCGCCCGCCGGCCGCGGCCTCATCCCTCTTGTCATCTCTCTCTCTCTCTCTCTCTCCCACAAGGGCGGCATGCCAGGCCCGCCCCAGCAAGCCTAGCCGGAATAACACCTGTCTCACCCTTGGATGAAACACACCCAGCGATGGCCAGAAACATGCCCAGTCTGTGGCACGCAAAGAAGAATAAAAATGTGATACCCATTATTATTATTCTTTTTTATTTGTCGTCTTTTTGATTTGCTCATGTCAGGCTCCAGGCGCCTGACACCGTCGGGGGGCCGCCCTCCTTGCTTCCCCCACCAACACGCCCGCCCTCGTCGCACACCATGATCTCGACTGTCTTATTCCGTGATGCCCCTGCTCGCTCATAGGTAACACACACAGTCTCTCGTCGCGCGCGTTCCCGCCGCTCCGGTACCTGCTGTGTCGCCCGACGGCACCAGTTCTGTCTGTGTTGGAGAGGTGTCCACCCCAGGTTTTGCCCGTCGTGTTAGTCGCAGGTCTCGCTCCTGCAAGCTGGGGGGCCAGCATTTGCTATTAAAGTCAAAAAGTCGCCTCCGATCCAGACTGCGTTTCCGGGGGGCACGGAAAACACGCGCTGTAACAGAGACAATCCACTCACTCTCAGATGGCCTTCTTTTCTACTTAATTCTGCCTCTTCTGTCCTTTTCCTTTTTGTCATTCTTTGCTCTTCCTCTCCCTCCTCCGTCTCTCTTGATCCTCGCTTCTACTTGGTCTGCAGTCAAGACTCGCTTCTTCCCACCAACCACCACGACAAGTCTGGTACAGCCATCCACACCGCGCGCGCCATCTCAATTTCAGAAACAGATACAGCAAGTTCGAGACCGCATCTGCAGGTCGCATGCACCACGCACGTACACGTACTTGATCGCCCGCCGCCCTTACACCTCTGCCTTGCATCGATTATCGAGATTAGCCGGCACACCGACACCAACTCTGCCGCTCTCCGCCCCGATTATGTCGTCCTCTACTATGATCGCCCTGCCTACTCCTCCTGGTGCTCACAAATATAGAGGATCGAATGCTTCTGCTGCCGACTACCCCAGTCCCGATTCTGTTCATGATCCCTACCGGAGACACCACTCTCATCACTACAACCAGCAACCTCACTATCAACACCAACAACACCAACAGCAACAATATTACCCGCCGCAACACAGCTCGCATCTTTATCAACAAGCGCCACCACAACAATATCACGAGCACTACCAGCAGCAGCAACATCATCCTCACCACAGCCACTCGCGTCAACATTCACGCCAACACTCACACCACGTTGTAACGCCTCCTCAGCTGCGACATTCTCAGCCATACCAACTACCTTCACCCCAGTCTCCGTCTAGCTCCATCATGCAGTCGGGTATTGAACGTCTACCCAGCGACCTGCAAAAAAGGGTCTATGGAGATCTAGACTACCAGTCTCTCATTCACCTCTCCACCATGAACCGATATTTCCACCAAACAATCGACCCTCAAGGCATGGCTGACGCTGATGACAAGGCTCAATTCGTCATGCGAGCTGCCAAGGATTTTGCCCAACATCGTCCCAGCGAAAAGGGTCACGACTACAAGCCTGGAAACTTTGAATGCTACGTCTGCTTCCGAGTTCGCTCTCCCGAGCATTTTGACATGTTGCAGCCTCAGCATGCCTACGTCGACTCTCATGGCCGTCTGGTGACTGATCGGGACCCTCAGCCCGGCCGGGACAGGCAGATCGCCCTCCGGCGTTTCTGCATTGAGTGCGGTGTCCGCGAGGGTCTCCACGCTCCCTTTGACTGCCTCACTACTCGCACCGGCCGCGACCTCTGGGTGTGCAAGTGCCGACGAATCTGGGCCAAGCCTGGATGCCTCCGCTGCCCCGACTGCCGTGGAGACTGCCCTCTAAGACCCAAGAAGAAGTTTGGCTTCTAATCAGCGTGCCACATTCTCACATAATTCTTCACTTCTTTGGACTTTTTTTTTTCGTTTTGGGGGCGTTTACTTGTTTTCTTTTTCCACTACAAATTGTTTAATCACTACACACTATTAACATGCTTATCGGCCTCACTGGCCACACAAAAGATCGGTTGAAGGGGTTACTCTGGGCAAAAGAAGATTGATACCCGCGATACTTGACAGGCTTCTGGAAAGCTGCGCATCTGGGCTCCTACACGGTTGATGTATTTTGGGGACTATCCCTGGTTGAGAAGCATGGACGGACACGGAGTTTGTTGGGAAAATCGGTTGGCTAAATTGCTAGAAATAGGTCTCGGGCGCAATGGAGTAGATGGAAACTCATGTAGCGTGTAAATCTAATATTCATTTACCCGAGTTGATGTGCCTAGCTGAGTGAATCGCAACGATGAAGGATGGCAAACTTGTTCCTTGGACCAACACCATGCACTCCAGTCATACACTTTGTCCTCGGCCTATTTATGGCCATTCTTTTGCCGGTTTGTATTTGACTTGTTTTCCTTTTCAATCTAACTTTGCCCCTTCATCATCATCACCACCGTCGCCTACACCCAAGCCTCACCAACGTTGCTCATACCAGCTCTCAACATGCCCATTCCGGGATCAACCACTCGCCACAATGACTCTTCCATCTCTTGCTCTTCTTCCATTTCCAATACAGAAGGCTTCAATTGGTCACTAACCGTGAGCAGCCCTCATCAACTCTGCGTGCCCACCCCCTCTCTCCGGCAAACGTGGTCTCTAACCTTGCCAACGCTAGGATACGACATGTCGGACCACCGCTGTGCGTGAAGAGCCGCCCAGGGGAGGAGTAAAGCAGCCCATTCTCCCCCGCCAAGCCTTGACGTGGATCAGTCTCCGCGAGGGCAGATCGGACCAACAGCGCCCCGCCGCCGTCTGTGAAGATGGCTTGACCAACAGCCGCGCAACTACGGCGGCAACGACTACGGTTACCGGCACTACCCTGACGGCTGAAGCTCACAAGTCCAAGTCGTCTCTCCAACCACACCACTGTAGTGCAGATGATGTCGCGATTACCAACCCAGTCTTTTATATAGCCGACATCACCACTCCTCCGGATATCGCCTCCATGCCCAGCGGCAACCCATCCTCATCGGCCATCACAGGCCCTCACGTGCCTCCCTCCTCCTCTTCCTCTCTCTATACAAGTCCTCTTCCTCCTCTTCCTTCTCGTCTTCCTTTCTTCTCTCTTCTTCATCATCCCCTCGTCGCCATGGATGCTTCCGCCGCCGCCGCTCTGCCCACCCCTCCCACCACGCCCGTCAAGACACCATCGCCAGCCGCCGCCGCCGCCGCCAAGGCCTTTGTCGTGCGACCCTCGTCCACCGGCGGCATGGGCGCCTACGCCACGCGCGCCCTCTCCCGCGGCGACGTCGTCCTCGAGGAGACGCCGCTGCTCGTCGTCGCCGACCGCGGCGACCTCTACGCCGCCTTTGCGCGGCTCGGCCGCAGGAAGCTGACCAAGGCGCTCAAGCTACACGCCAGCGACCACTTCAAGCCCGGGACGCCCTGGATCGAGGCCGTCTGGGACACCAACAGGTAACATCATTCCTCCCTTTTTTGTCTTGGCTGGTCGGCGGCGTTGTTACTTTCAAGAGGGAGAGGACGTGTGGAAGCTGACGGGGTCGATTAGTTTCGCTACGGGCGTGAGGCGCGAGACGGGACTGTTTCCCGTTGCCGCCCGCTTCAACCACGCGTGCGAGCCGCGCAACAACATCCACTGGGCGTACGATGCCGACAGGCGCAGGCTGCGTCTGTGGGTGGGCGTCGAGGGGGGCGTCGCCGAGGGGGAGGAGCTCAAGATCTGCTACGGGCGGACAAAGACGCCAAAGCTGCTGTACCGGTGGTATGGGTTTCGCTGCGCGTGTGGTGCCTGCGAGGGGTTGAGCGATCAAGAGGTGGACAGTTTGTCGGTCAAATGGTAATGTTTCTTTTGGGGTCACTAGCTTTACAAGAAAAAAGGAAGCATGAATAGGGCGTTTTTGGATTGGTTTTTGCTACTACTGAGTACGTTTGGCTAGATATCATAATGATTAATACTACTTGCTATTCTTTGCGTTGCCTTGCTTTTAGGTGCGCATCGAAACGTAACACATGTCGAGCTTGCACTCAATCAAACCCTCGCAAATTCCGCTTGGTCGCGCACTCGGAATGCCTTGCGAATACGCCCGCGCTTATCCTCTGGCCCGACAGTAGGCTCAAAGACCCAAGCTCCCGACTCATCCTTGGCCAGCGCAATGCCATGGCGGCCCAGCTCATCCAATCCCTTGTGAGTATCCATCTTGCCGCTTCCAAGTAGCAGAATATCGGGATGGATACAGCTGAAAAGCATTGGCATGGAATCGCCCTTCCAAATCGCAACATCATCGCGGACGCTGGCCAAAATGGTGGCAAGTAGGTAGTATATGCTAATTACCAGGCATAGTGGTGGATAAATCATCCAGAACCACTTCACCTCGACAAAGCTAGCCAGTTTTGTCGCGCTTCCTTCATATTTAGTGTTGCGGGCGTCCTCCATGTCGCCATTCTGGCGAAACTCGTTGCTTAGACTGAGTGTCAGCCCCTCCATCCATAGAGGCATAGCCGTCCTTGCGTCATGCATCGCCTCGACCCAGTCTGATGAAAAGTTGACGCTGCCAGCAATGTCTTCGTACCACCCGTCGGTCAATATGTCCATGAAGCTGCGGATAGCTTTTACTGCCCGAGCCGAGACCGAGTGTCTCGAGTGCTCTAGTGTGTTCATTTCCTCTGGCACATTAATGAAAACGTACTCCTGTAGATGAGCATTCGTCTCCGCTTCGAGCCGGGTTTCATTCCAAATGACTATCGTATCTTGGCTTAAATGGCCGTCATTCATCGACGTATCGTAAGCTTCCATGCAGACCCATAATGCACATTCGAATCCTGTAGAGTTCATCTTTGACTTGTGCTCAGAGCCCGCCACAGCTTCGAATACTGACAGGTAAGCCGTGTCGCCCTGACCTGTGAGCGACTGACGCTCTGTAATTGGTCGCACCTTGAAAGCTTCGTTTGAATCGCCATGTGGAACCTTGATTGAAGTATTGGAAGAAACAGAGTAAACACAGCCTTCACCACTGCATTCGCTCTTCACATCTTTGCTTGCGCATTCTCCGCAGACGGCAATGGTGGGAAAGATGGGCCATGTGCAATTACCGGTAGAACAAGGCGGTATCAGAAATGGTATATCGTTTGCGATAATGCCAGTGTAAATGGCCGCTTTGGTTGAGAGTGGAAGCGTCAATTCTGGGAACAGTTAGCAAGTGGCAGGTAGTCGGGCGAGAGCAGAAATACTTGGGTTCCAATCTCGTTGCTCAACCTTGTCCCAATGGTCACTACGATGATTGGCTGGCGCGAATCTTTCCGTTTCATTTCTGGAGACGACTGGTCTTTGGACGAAGTGGACCATTTGCTGAGAAAAAGTCTCGAAGCCGTGCGTGAAAATGATGATGGCGGCACCGATGCAGGACAGATGCCTGTAGAGGTCAGTCAAAACGCATCGACGCGGAAAGGTTGCCAGCCTACAGTCCCTTCATCCGCTAGAGGAGGGCCACACTTCCAAGAAACCCTCGCGAGGCTTCGTCAAAGAGCTTAAAGTCCTCCAGCCGCGCGACCGTGTTTGTGCGCTGCTGATGCGACTTGGCGATCCAGATCCACGCGCACTGGGAGATGCAGGCCTCGACCACATTGCTTATGGCGACGCGACTGATTGTGACCAGGGCAATGACCAGCATTTCTAGATCGAGACCGGGCGACAGACGGGGAACGAGCTTGCCGTCGTAGTGCCAGAGCACAACGGAGAGGACGATGATGCTGAGACCGCAGATGATGGCGGACTTGTATTCGTCGGCCCACCATTGGAGAGCCACCAGGTGTACGCGCCGGCCGCGTTCGATCTTGCTCTTGAGTAGTTGGTTGCTCTCTTCACGTGCGTTGCTTTCCTCGTCGGCAGCGCCGTCATGGCTAAAAGGTTGGGTCCGCGGCCAAGTCGGAGGCTGGGCAATGCGTCGCCGTCGTCGAGTCTGGATGGTCTTGTGCATGTCTGCCGTGATAATAGGTGGCGGAAGGGTATGAGCTATTGCAAGGATGAAAATCGTATAATTTGCGGCATCGCACAAACAAAATTTGACGGTCATCTGATACAACGATACAAGCTCGCTTATCGGGCGAGAAAGCTGATGGGAAGGTGGTCTGCCGGACAAGTGTACTTGGTACCTTTGATGCCAGGCACGCTCACTTCATCAGCTGCAGAGAAACACATGCGAGAGATGGCAGCGGCCAGAACCTGAGCAGAATTCGAACTCTTTATGGGCTAGATGAGAATTATCGCACAGCTAAATTTTGACGGGTGTAGACACCATGAGCTCAAGGACGGCAAAGGCGACCTCGGCGGCCGCCAGCGCCGTCGTAGCTGCGTTATTGTCATACGGCGGCGCAACCTCGACAACATCCCCTCCGATAATCTGCAGCCCGTCAAGACCGGCCAAGATGGTGAGCAGCTCACGCGAAGACCAGCCTCCCGCTTCAGGCGTTCCGGTAGCTTTTTAATACTCCTCGTCAGCGCGATAATGACCTGGCTGTGGGTGCGGCAAAACGTACCTGGCGCAAAGGCGGGATCCAGCACATCAATGTCGATGCTAATGTAGACGCGCGTGTGTTCTACTCTCTTGCGGAGGCGATCAATGATGCCCCGGACGCCGATAAAGTCAATGTCCCGGGCCGTGATGATGTGGAAGCCGCAGTCCTTGTCGTGGCGCATGTCGGAGTCGTCGATGACCTGGGCGCGGATGCCAGCATGGATGGAGGTGTTGAGAATCAAGTTCTGAGTAACAGTTAGCTCGTACAATTAACATGCCACAGAGTGGCTCCGGTAGTAATTTACCTCTTCATGGGCGAAATGCAGGAACGTGCCATGGTTCAAGGCGCTGTCGCTGGTTAGGCGTGCTGTCAAAAGACACACTTGTTATACTTACGCGTAGTTGGAGATGCCGCCACCTGATAACAAATTAGCTTACGATTATCAATTTATAATGGTGATGAAGAAACAAAAGTCTTACCGAGTTGCATAGGGTCCCAGGTATCGACGTGGCTGTCAAAGTGAATGACGGACACGGGACCCCAGTGCTTCTCCGTCGCACGGAGCGCAGCCAGCGTCGTGGTGTGGTCGCCGCCCAGGGTGATGATTCTCGGGACGCTCGACGTGTTGCTGCTCTTGGCCGGCCGGCCCGAGACCTTTTTGTGCGCCTTTTCCAGCGTCTTGAGCGCAAAGCGGTTGTCCAGCCACGTCATCTTTGCATCGCCGCAGTCGACAATCGTGGCCCAATCCTTCATCGCATCGCGTTCTACACATTGTTGAGAATGGTTGCAACAAGAATGAAGGCGATTTTTCAACAATATAATTCTTACTGGTGTATACACTGAGTCCATAGGTCTTTTGGTTGCTGCCCAGCCGAATGGCAGGAGGTCCAAATCGGGCGCCAGGACGGCCGGTTGTCGTCTATAGAAGAACCTGTGAGCGACACACTTTTCGTTGAAGCATGGGAAACGCGACGCGTGAGAGGGGGAGAGCTTGTAAAGCGGCAGTCTTACCGTATCGTGCGGCGCACCAAGAATCGCAATGTCGTAGCGCGATGCTTCGGAATCATCGTCGCCGAAGCAGTCTATGATTGGCAGCGTGGCGAACCCGGCACCCGTCAGAAACGGCATCTGGGTCACGACGCCGTCGCCGAAATCCTCGTCGCCATTGTTCACCCAGAAGCGTACCTGCGCACCAGGATTGTTGTAGTCGTACGCCGAGAGCCCGACCACGGCCTGCGCCAGGGCTGCCAGCGCTACGAGCTGCTGCTGCTGCTTCATGTTTTTTTTTGTCAATGTGATGCTGACACGAGATGGGAAACATGCGATGAAATGGGCAGAAGAAGAAGAAAAATTAGCTAGTCGGTAGCATCATATTTACACGGCTCCGGAAAAAGAGAAATAGGTTGATTGTTTCCGCGCGACCCATTTGCCTGTCACCCGATGCTCTAGGCTGGGCTGGGCATAGTCGCATCCCCGCGGCCGCCCGAGTGGGTACGACGCCCGGTCATGCGACAGGCATCTACACCATTGATCGCAGTTGGGTGCAAAAGAGAAGAAGTGATGGTTTTTGGATGGAATTATTTGGAAGAACAGTTTGATGCATTTTGTAACTCAGGATAGATGGTGGAGTACCGAACCCTTGCGCAGCGTGGGGTCGGCCTGCATGTCACGCGAGCCTCTTCACCTGCGGGCTGTGCAGCCTCAGCGATCCCCTGCTGCGCAATGGACTGGATATAAGCGCAGGCCGAAAGATGCTGCGTCCAAGCACATGGATATTCTTTGGAGCTGCTATTGATTGACGACATCTTTTTTTTCTTTTCTTGTTGAGAGTAAAAAGGACATTCAGCGCATGAACAAAGAATTGTCCAAGAGTAAGTGGCTTGATACTCACGACTTACATGCCCTTTGTCCATCATCAGTATATAAACGCCGTCGATTCCTCTTCTACTTGAGAAATCAACCAGCACCTCCAGCAGAACCCCGTCTCTCTATCTTTTACGCTCTTTCATTCCCGACCTGCTATCCACGAACCTTTCCATACTCGACCTTGCCTGTAGCGACGACGCTTTCATCACTCCCCCGAACAATGAGCTCGACGCTCGATTCATTCATCGAGTCTCACAAGCCTCCCAGTCTGCAGCGCTGGCTCGGACATAATGACGGCCACGACACGCACTACGTGTTTGACTTTGCGCACATTCGGCTGAGTCTGACGCTCTCGCACCTCCTCGCCAACAGCGCATGCCGCATCGTCGACTTTACAGTCCACGACTCCAACGGCGCCGTTCGCCGACGAGACCTGGACCCCATCCGCCAAGACGTGCGCGCCATCCTGCGCGCCAGCGCTCCGACCCGCGCCGAGGAGACGCACCTCGCCATCCTGCAGGCACTCGAGCGCGTCGCCGAGTTTGAGAACCCGGCCCCGGCGGCGCCCCCGGCCGCCGCCACCAGCACCCCGAGGAGAAGAAGAACCTACAGCCGCGGCTGGAACGCCGCGCGCCTCGACAGCTGGGACGAGGTACTCGCCAACCCGTACGGCCTCGACGTGTCCACCGTCGTGGACACGGCGCACCGCCTGCTCGGGCGCACGCCCGCGCAGCTCGTCGCCCGCATCCCGGCCCAGTACCGCATCCTGCACGTCGAGTCGGTCGCGCGGCCCGACCTCGTCGCGCGGTTCCTCAGGTACCAGCGCTCCCTGGAGCAGAAGCTGGCCGGCAGCAAGACCAGCGACCGGCGGCTGCTCAAGATGATGCCGCCGGGCCGCGACCGGCCGCTTCCCGCGTGCCGCGACGGCGTGGTCGCGGAAATGGTCCGGCCGAGGGTCACCTATTACGGCACGTCGGCGGAGCTGGTGCCGCCCATTGTCCGGCGCGGCTTCCGCATGCCCGAGCCAACCGCTGTCGATGACAACGACGACGACGACGATGACGGCGGCGCCCACGACAAGCGCGACTTTGGCATCTACTCGTCGCGCTCGCCCGCCGAGGCGCTGTACTCTGCGCGCGAGGCCCGCGCCGGCCCGTTTCGCATCCGGCAGCTCGTCGTCTGCGCCACCGTCATGGGCCGCACCTACCAGAAGCCCTGGGCGCCGCTCGCCGACGACTGGTTCATGTGGCCGCGGGACCCAGTCCTCCACGGGCCGCGGCTGGAAGGCTTCGACACGCACTGCGACGACGAGTTTGAGTGCATTGTGCACAGCGAGGCCGCCATGCTGCCCTGCTACGTCATCTACGTCGATGACGGCACCGACTCGATGAGCAAGGCCGACGGCCTCGCGCAGCCGGACGGCAAGGGCCTCTTTCTCGACAAGTACCAGGAGGAGCGGCTGCGGACTCGAGGCCAGGTGCTTCACATAGTCTATTATCGGGCTTGTGGTCCGCATGTCTGTTGTATAAATGTGTATTATCAGGGCTTTTGAACAGCCATCATCTATAGAGTACAAAGGTTAACCATCGTTTGTCCCGGTCAAAGAAACAAGAACCAAAAACAAAACGCCTAGAAACACCAGTTATATGCCGAAATTGTTTGTCCTTTTCTTCCCTCCCCATCGGTTCAACCTTTTTTTCGTTTAATCCCAATACTTTATCTCGCCGTCGAGCCCTGCCGTGACAACCTTGCTCGTTTCCTGCGGATGCCATTTGACACACGTCACCGCCTGGTTGCCCGCCTTGATCTTGTGGTACATCTTGCACGTCTTCCAGTCCCAGAAGCAGACGTAGCCGGCCGAGTCGCCCGAGGCCAGAAACTGCCCGTCCGGGCTGCAGTCGAGGTCGATGCCCAGCCCCGCGTTGTGGTGTCCGCGGTAGCTCTTCTTCCGATTTTGGCGGAACTTGTCCGTCGCGCCAAAAACGAGGATCTGGTTGTCGGAGCTCTGGTACGCCACGTACTTGCCGCTCGGGTGCGCCGCCGCGCGCGTCATCGGGTACATGTCGGGCTCGGCAATGTACTTGATGGGCACGGGGATGTTGTAGTCCCAGGCGCGCAGCGATTTGTCGTCCGACGTCGTCATGAAGCGCCGGTTCTGGTCGACAAAGACGATGGTGTTGATGGCCGCCAGGTGGTGGTCGTACTCCTGCACAATCTCCGTCGGCGGCGCGCGCACGTCGTACTGCACAATCTTCTTGTCCGACATGCCGGCGAGGAACTCGTGGCTGTGCTCCGGGTCCGGGTTGAACTCGACGACGTGCGGCGTCTTGCCGGTGGTGAACTTGCTGACGCAGACGCCCTTTTCCGTGTCCCAGAGCTTCATCATGCGGTCGTATGAGGCCGACAGGAACTGCGTGCCGTCGCGGTTGAAGCTCAAGCTCGATATAGCCTTGCTGTGGCCCGAGTACGTGCGGAGAAGCTCGCGGTCGTGGTACATGTCGCGGATGCGTACCGTTGTGTCGGCGCCGCCAGATAACAAAAGATGGCCTGATTCGGGAAGGAAACGCAGTGCCGTGACCGCACCACCGTGGTCCTTCCAGACATGCACCTGCTTTTTGGGGATAAAGTTTGTGACGCTGCCGACCTCCTTGCGCAGATCGATGTCCAGATCTTGCGGCACGTGCATATATGTTCGGCCCTGGTAGTCGAGCTCTTGCGAGCCGTTGAATGTTGTCGTCTCATCGCCCAGCTCCTCGACTTCCTTGCGCCGCGCCAGCGAAGCTTCGGGTGCTTTCAAAACCGTGCCGCTCTCCACCACATCGTCTTCGTCTTCCTCGACAATCTCGTACTCTTCGTCGCTCGCTAGCTGCTCGTTTTCGTCGACTATTTCGTATTCGGCCCTTTTGTAACGCGCCCAGGGACCAACATAACTTCCGGGACCTTCCGCAATGGTTGCGCTGCCCTTGCTCTCGCGCGAGGCGCGGACCAAGGCGTCTGCCTGCTTGCGCTCCGCAACAGTTTGGTACTCGCGCTCGGGACCGCCTCGCCGCTCAATCGCTCTGTGCTTACTGCGGAAAGTGTGCTCCGAAATGTACGTCTCCTCCGCTGTGCCTGTCAAGACCTTCTTGCGCTTCACAGCTGCCGTCGTTTCCTCCTTGAAGGGGTTTGCTGGGCCGGCTTTGGGCCTCGAGAGGTCCTCCGCAGAGTATTTGACCACGGCGTGGTCCGGCCCGGCTTGCTCACGCACAACCAGGGCATCCTGGGGTGCCATGTTCGGCGGGTATTCACCGAAGTCCGCCATGGTAAATTTCGCGGCCACAAAGTCGGGAGGTGAGTGGCGCTGCCAAGTTGGAGAAGGATGTAAATGCTGGGGAGGAAGAAGACTGCACTGAACTTGAGCATGCGATCACGTGACCCATTTTTTTGGCCGCGATGTAGTAATAAAGTTGAGATGGACAGAGAAGTATTCAAGTCACGAAAGATAAGGCATGTCATTAAATCTTCAGGTAGGACCTGGCCATTGCCTTCAACGCAAAAATATGTGGCGTGGCTGGGTTTGGCTTTACACTTTGCAGTTTGGGCGTGAACTCGGATAAGGCTCGTGGCTAGCGTACAATGAGCACATTGAAATTGCATGGCGAAAAAGAAGTACAAGTTTCCATGGCATATGCGTTTTCAAGCTAACTTCTTTTCAAAATTATATTTCCCTTCTTGTCCATTTTGGCCTCGTTTCGGCAAATCGTAAAATGAGGGTGTGGCTCAGGAGGATGTTGGTGGCTGAAGATGCCTAGGAAGAGGTAAACGGTGCTCATATTCGCTGTGATGACTTCAACTATTGGCCTAGCTTTTACATTGCTCCGCCGAGATTAGCATATTGATGTGATTCGAGGCGGAAACTGCATGGCTAGCCCAAAATGCGGTTCTCGTCTGGGACATGTGAGCAGCTTGTAAGTAAGGTTGACGATACCAACGGAGCGGTACTCCACCGACTACACACGGCAAAGGAGAACAATAAAGTTTGGTGTGCAGTATCTCATTAAGCGGTGTTGTGAAATCAAGTAACCCGTTGGAAGGTTGTCGAAGAAAAGGTGCCAAGGGCGTCCCCAAGAGCGAGCGCTGAATCTACAAAATGGGCTATCAACGCCGGTTGATCGCCGTGCCAAGCCAAGTGATATATATCCCAAACCCGTAAACCTCGCAAGTCCATTCTATTCCATCTGAGCGTCAATTCATCATGTCTTGAACCCAAAAGAGCGAACCATGAGAAAGCCAAGATTAATCGCGCGCCTGTTCATAAGTAAACCACCAGGGCCAGCCGTACATGGAGAGGCGGGTCTCGCCTGTCCGGATATCATTACATGGTGTCCCGAAGTCGTCGATGGAGAGTCGTGGAGCATTTATGCGGCCTCGTCATGGATGAGAGCAACAATCATGCTGTAGAGGTAGAAGAAGAACATGAGCAGGTGGAAGGCGAGCTTGATGAAGGATTCCTATCGAGCGAGGGTTAATATTACGCGCGAATGGCGAAAGCGGATCGAAAGTCGCGTACCTTCTTGTGAACGTTGAGCTTGCGGAAGATCTCGGTAGCATCAAGGAGGTGAGTGTTGTCGACAATCCTAAAGTTGGCGCGTTAGCAGTCGTCGGAGAAGATGCTCCAGAAAGGCGGCATGGGCCGAGCTTACTTCTTGATGTTCCAGGCGAGGAGAGGCAGGTTGAGGATCAAGGGCAGCCAGTAGCCGTTGATCAAGAACAGGAACGTGAGGAAACCGTGAACGGCGGCTTCGGGAATGATGTAGGTGTTGAGACGGTTGCAGAGGTCAATGGGGTTGATGTAGTCGCTAGAAGAGGGAAGAGAATCGTGTTAGCTCCGATCTTGGAAGCTCGCCGCGCAGCAACAAAGACTTGTCGCGCAAAACGGCGAGCTCGATTCAGCCATCGCAGAGCAACATACCACTCCAAATCACTGTACATGATGGTGAAGAAGACCTGCAGGAACAGGTTGACGGCGTTGATCAACACCGACAGTAGAAACAGCCATGCTTCGCCGGACATCATTGTGACGGTATTTTTTGGGTAGCGACAAGTTGGAAAATAGGTATAATAATCGTACTCGTAGCTTGCTAGAGCTTTGTCTGAGGGAGAAAAGGTGACCGGGGGGTGTCGTCAGCGGATTGCCTAGCTTTCGGTGAGGGCGGACGCGTTAGTCGGAGCTCTTTTGGGGGGAGCGGAACGGGGTTTGTTTGTGTGTCTCCCCGTAGCGGCCTAGGCAAGCAAGGCCAGCGAGACAAAAATGGAGGGTCTTTACTTGAAGTTCCGTCTGCGCTGGAGCTTGGACAGATGGACACGGATGTGCACGTCGTTGGTGTTGGTAATTGGGTAGAGAGTCGTTGCAGAGGAGAGAAGAGGTCGGGGGAGGGCTGTCAAGGGCCGGTCTAGTGGGGAGGGAAGGAGGTTGAAGAGTGGATTGCGACGATGGCGATTTTTTTTTTCGCTCTCCTTTGCTTTCGGCGGTGGCGAAGGGCCGGCTGGGCCAGTGAAAGGCCAGGCCCTGTCAAGGCGACTTCCAGGGACCTGATAGCTGATGGACGCTATAAACGTGCTACAAGCTCGGCGGTGGTGCCGATACAGGGGACCTTTCAGCGCCTGCAGAGTGGATCCAGCGACGGTCGAAGCTGCCCGCAGTAGGTACGAACTTAGTGCACCGAATGCGCTTTTGTCCCAGAGGTACCTAGAGGCGGCTTCCAGGCGACCTTTCCAGGGCGCAAGCGGCTCTTTTCTGCTCCCGCAGTTTTCCGCTATCTGGATGTTGGCGCGACTCATGCCCAGGCCCAGTCCGAAAGGGGCGTTGCGCATGTGACTGCAACCCTCCATATCATAGCTACCAATGGCGGGCTCACGAATATCCAACAAGGTAGGCAGCAGTAGCTTCGATATTGCAGCTTTCATGGCCATTCTTTGATTCCATGCAATTTTGTGGTACTCTCTCGTCTACATTGACCATGTCTTTCATAACCCGTCTCGCATTTTCACCATCCATGCTCGCTTACAACGCCACCAACACCTCGCTTTTCAATGCAATAATGTCTGTTTTCTCACCTTCTCATCTCCATTCGCCATGATTCAATTATGACTCGGCGGGCATAGGGATCGGGCCGCCAGGAGAGTTCTCGTTTCTCGCCGTCAGCACCTCGACACCGTCTTCCGTTACCAGCAGCGTTTGCTCTGCATCACACGTTAGCACGCCTGTCATTGCGCTTGACCGAGAAAAGCCTCTTCTTACCAAACTGAGCCGTGCGCTTGCCGTCAATGGTTGTGCTCGTCCAGTTGTCGGGCCATGTGATGTCGCGGTACTTGCCCAGCGCAATCATGGGCTCAATCGTAAACGTCATGCCGGCCTTGCACTCGCCGGGCGTCTTGTTCTTGGCATAGTGCGGCACGTTGGGCGGGCAGTGGAACAGCTTGCCGATGCCGTGGCCGCAGTAGGTGCGGATGACGCTGCAGTCCTTTGTCTTGGCGTGCTTCTCGATGATGTTGCCAAACTCGCGAATCTGCACGCCGGGCTTGACGGCCTTGATGGCCTCGTCCAGGCACTCGCGCGCCGCCTCGACGACGCGCACATTGTCCGGATCGGCCTTGGCGCGGTTGCCAATGTAGTACGTCTCGTTGAGGTCGGCGTGGTAGCCCTCGTGGTACAGGGTCACGTCAATGTTGAGGATGTCGCCGTCAATGAGGATGCGCTTGTCGGGGATGCCGTGGCAGATGACCTCGTTTACCGACGTACAGCAGGATTTGGGGAAGTGGTTGTAGTTGAGGGGTGAGGGATACGACTAGTGAGGTTGTCAGCATCTGCGCGCAGGCAGAGTTTCAATGGTCCGGGTTAGCATGTCGCAAACTCACCTTGCGCTCGACGCAAGCCTTGTGTACAATCTCGTCGATATGATCGGTGGTGACGCCAGGGACGGCGGCGGCGGCAGCCAGGTCGAGGACTTCGCGCGCGAGCTTGGATACCTTGCGCATGGCTTCTATGCCCTTGGCGTCGAGAATCTCAAACTTGGTGCGGCTGCTGAGCGAACGGCTGTACTTGGGGTTGCCATCTTCGGACCACACGGGGTGGGGGATCGATCGGGGGACGGTGCGATGTTCGGAGAGGGGGTAGACGGGGCGCAGCGAGCCGGAGAATGGAAAGCTCGGGAACGGGTTGTAGTAACCGGTTGCTGGATCTGGTGAGATTGCTTTCGGCGCGACCAAGTGGTGGAGGATATTACTTTGAGATTTATGCATGGACTTGTGGGTGCCCTGGGGTAGAGAGTGTGTGTTAGCAAACAGTTGGCGCCGGGGCGGAAAAAAACTGAAAGAGCAGAAAGCATGCATACCCAGCTCTTCTTGAAGCAGTCTTGGGAGCAAAAGAAGCTATCCTTGTTCCCGAGCTTGAGGCAGGTCGGGCACTGCAGGGTGCCGGCGTCGTTTTCGCAGTCGACGCCAAGGCACTTTTTTTTCGCGGGGGGTTCGGCAGCCATGGCGGGCAGTTGGCTATGTGGCGTTGGGTGTTTGAAATGTGGTTTATGAAGCAATCAGACGAGCAATCCTCAACGATTCACTGGTACAGTCTGCAGAATGAGCTGTCGTAGCGGGGACAGCGGTGGTGGCGATCGACGTAGCGAGTCAAAGGTGGTGAGAGCCAGCTTTAGTTTTCTGCCCGACTTTTTTTTTTTTCGTCCCGCGCATGCTTGCAGCCAAGCACGGCAAAAAGCTTAACAAGCAGACTCAGGTGCTCCCCGATGGCGGCCTTGGGGGGCTTAGCGTGAGTTGTCGCGTGCTGAGCTACCCCCTGTAGGGTTGTCTACAGTGGGCTGATGGCTGATGGCTGATGTTGGGTGGCTTGTCCAGGTGCAGACGGTTTATTTCCATCAGCATTACAGGGCGCATTCATTGCATCCGGCCGCTGTAGAGCCCGCCACCGCCCGCTGTAGGGCCACAGACGAAGCTGGCAGGGTCGCTGCTCCGGCTTCAAACCGCCTCGCTTTTATGTCATGTCCGTTCCTGTCGTCGGTTTTCTCGGCTTCTTTCGCTTCTTTTCCCTTTACTCTCTTCGTCCAAACCAACATACTGCCCCTTGGGGTCCTCGATCCGTTTTCCTTTTTTTTACAGAACCGTTTCTACCCTACCAGCCGGGGGCTGCATGTCTCGAGTACCTTTGCCCGAAGTCGTCAGCATTTAGCAGCACTTTGCAGCAGACATGGCGCGACCACAGAAGATGGTCATAGTGGGCGCTGGCCCGGTAGGCTCGCTGGCCGCCTTGTATGCCGCTCAGCGAGGCTACCAAGTTGAGGTTTACGAATTGCGCCCAGGTAAGTTTGGCGATTGTCACTCTTCAGCTTGTTGTGTCTCTCCCTTGTTCGTTATTCTGACAATTTTTTAGACCTCCGAGACCCCCGCATTATCCCTCTCAATTTTACAAAGTCCATCAACCTCGCCCTCTCGGAGCGAGGCATTAATGCCATCCGTCATGCCGGAATGCCGGAGCTGCTTCAAGACATCCTCGGCGCGTGCGTGCCCATGCGAGGCCGCATGATTCACGGCAAGAAGCCCTCTGGCGCCTTGTATGAAGTGCCTCAGGATTTTGATGTTCATGGCCGAGTAAGTTGCCGGCGCTCTCGCTCTCACTCTCACTCTCATGTGACAGCCGACACTCTCCGTACCTGGGCTAACTGGACCAACAACAGTGCAATCTTGCCATGGACCGCGGCGCCTTGAATGCCAGACTTCTCGATGCCCTCGAGGATCTTCCCAATGTCGAGCTCTTCTTCAACCACAAGCTGACCGGCGCCGATTTCCGCAAGCGCAGGGCCTGGATTGAGAACCGAGACCGGCTGTCGCCGAGCGGTCGCCCGCGCGAAATGGAGATTGACTTTGACATTATGCTGGGTGCCGACGGTGCGCACTCTGCTGTGCGCTACCACATGATGAAGTTTTCGCGCATGGATTACCAGCAGGAGTACATTGACACCCTCTGGTGTGAGTTTCGCATCGAACCCGGGGAGGCGCAGACCTATGGCTCCGAGACTTGGAAAATCTCCCCCAATCATCTGCACATTTGGCCAGGAAAAGATTTCATGTTCATTGCCATTCCCAGTGAAGTGAGTCCAGGCTAGTGGCCTCCTCGCGACAATGCTATTGCTAACACCTTCAGGACGGCTCATTCACTTGCACGCTCTTCTTGCCCGCCAGCGGTTTTGCCACCCTGGAAGCTGATCCTTCCGAGATACCAAACTTCTTCGATGTCAACTTCCCGGGTGTGAGGGACCACATCTCCGATGCTTCCCTCATTGAGGCCTTTAACACGAACCCGCATCTGCCCCTCATCAGCCTCAAGTGCAAGCCCTACCACTTTGGCTCCTCGGGCGTCATCATCGGCGACGCCGCACACGCCATGGTGCCATTCTACGGCCAGGGCATGAACACGGGCATGGAGGATGTCCGCATTCTCTTTTCTGTCCTCGACAAGCACACCGCCCAGCTAGCCGAGACCAACAAACCGCTCGCCGAGGAGGACTTTGACGACGAGGAGGAAGAATCGTCCGCCGAAGCCGCTGCTGACCAAGCGCACGCGCAGGCCTTGGCCGAGTACTCGGCGACGCGCTGGGTCGACGCCTACACAATCAACGACCTTGCGTTCCAAAACTACATCGAGATGCGCACGTCGCAGTCGACCACGTACAAGCTCCGCAAGTCGCTCGAGGAGTTTATGTCGCTGCACTTTCCCTCATTTGGGTGGCAGACCAAGTACTCGCTCGTCGTCTTCAGCAACCGGCCCTACTCCGAGTGCGTGCGCCGGACGGACAGGCAGGGCCGGGTCCTGATGCGCCTCTTCAGCGGCCTGGTGACGAGTCCGTTTCTGGCGGCCGGCGTCTACCTCGCCTACAGCTACCGCCGGCCAATGAAGGAGCTCTGGCACAATGCGGTGGCTATATGGCAAATGATGTAAGATGTAAAAGAAGAAGAAAATTATGGGCTTTTTTTTTTGTATTGGATCCTATTGCATCAGCAGTCTGCTCAGACTGATATTTGTTCAATGTACAACATGACACTCTTAATATAGCATGACAGTCGGCACCACGTCGTTTCTATTTGTTACAACCACACAAGTTACAACATTCTGCTCTAAATATTAATAATCTCAGAACATGATGAATTCCAAAAGTTCTTGATAAAGAGCGAATAACCCCGCCGAAACGTGTTGGTTGTTGGTTTAAGCTTAGTCATCGACTCAGGGTGGCTCACGAAATTTTGGCGGACCCTCTGGCAGTAGGGACATGCGACAGCATCCTTTTTGTACACCGGCGTCGAATCTCCAATTGAAGCTGTCCCACGAGAGCACATGAGCACGTAAGCAAGCTGCTCAAAGCTCATCCCCGACTCGGCCGTAGCGAATCCTGCGGAATACCCACTCGACCCAGCGCCGGAAGCAACGCGCCCGGCGATCAAGACCTAACCCCCCCGGAACAGGAGACGCCGACACCCGCGAGCTTTCCCAGGCGAACCAGAAGCTCGGGATTTTCAATCGTTGGGGGCAAAGCTAGGCATCGCACACCCCCGCGGCTTTCCACATCGACCACTCGAACTCGAAAGCAAACCCCTTCTCCTTGTACCCACCACCACCGCGCAACCATGTCGCTCAAGACGCTCGTCGACATGTGCTCGCACCTGCAAAACGCCTCCAAGGCCAAGCTGGGCCTGACGTCGATCCGCAGCACCAAGCACAGCATGCGCCTCGCCACGGCGCTGCACCGCGCGGGCTTCCTGTCGTCGGTGTACCGGGCGGGCCCGCACCCGCCGTCCGAGGAGGACATGCTCGGCCGGCCCATGGAGCCCGTGACGACGGCCAACGTGGCCAGCCGCCGGCTGTGGCTCGGGCTCAAGTACTGGGACAGCAAGCCCGTGCTGGGCGCGTGCCGCGCGCTGAGCACGCCGTCGCGGCGCGTCACGGTCCGGCCCGAGGAGCTCGCGCGCCTCGTCCGCGGGTTCCCGACCAAGCTCGAGGCCGCCGGCGTGGTGCAGGGGCTCACGCTCGGCGAGTGCCTGTTCCTCGAGACGGCCGAGGGCGTGCTCGAGGCGAGGGAGGCGCTGGCGAAAAAGGTCGGCGGCACGCTCATGTGCCGTGTGTCCTAGACGGGGAAATGAAGAGGAGGAGAGATGACGGGGGGGCAGGACAGGGGAGGAGAGGTTGGAGAAGCAGAGCATGAGAAGACACATGTTCGGGGCGATGCCCAGCGTGATTTAGCCTGCGTTGTTCTCATGTATGTATCATAGCTGTGAAAGTTGCAAAATCGGCAGTATCATTGTACGAATAGACATGGACATAAAAGATATCAATACACCATCCTACAACAGAGCCAACAATGAAAAGAGAGCAAAAACTGCGTGTATACTTGCATTGCACAACAAACGCCTAAGAATCGCTTGGTATTAAATGTATTAAGTCGCCGTGTCTAACAGGGAATATTTCTACAGGTTTTTAAAAATTCCAAACCCAAAAAGCCCTCGTGGGACATCGCCAGACACCAGATAAAAGCCGTCTGCCCAACACAGCCCAGCCCAAAAAGAAGACATGTTAAACACAAATGCAGCAATGCCACCGTTTGCTCTACGCGGCCGTGTCAGCATCCTCGCCAATGACCTCCTCGGCGTGCTCAGGAGTGGTTTCGGCGAGCTTGGGGAGGGTAGAGGCAGGCTTAGCGTCGACAATGGGGTCAAGCTTGCCAACATGACCGTTGCCAACAGCGCTCTCCTTGGCGGCGAGGTGCTCAATAACGGGCTCCTCGGACTTGACGACATCGTCGAAGCTGGTAGAGTGCTTATCCGCCTCCTCGGCAATGTCAATCGCCTCCTCGGCAGTCTCGACCTGGGCGGCTTCAAGAGCAGCCTCCTCAAGAGGCGCAGGCTCTCCCTGAGCATCGAGATCGTCCGCGATGACCGGCTCTTGAATAACATCCTTCGCAACATGCCCCTTTTCTTCGGCGACAGGCTCAGGTTCCTCAAGCTCTTCAACAGGAGCGACTTCGTGCTTCTCTCCTACTTCAGGGTGGGTATCTTCAACAATTTCGGGCTCCTCCGCATACTCCCCGACAGTTTCAGGCTCGGCTCTAGGTTCAGACTCGGGCTCGATCTCGGGCTCAAACTCTTCAGCTGGAGCGGCTTCAGTGATCGTGGCAGCTTTAGGCTCGGGCACAGCAGGCTCGGGCGCCGGCTGAGGTTCGGGCTCAGATTTACGCTCGGGTCCCTTCTTCAATTCCTTCTTGGGCTCCTCGATTCCGAGATCTTGGAGCTTATCAGCCAATTTTGATGTAGCCGAATCAGGAAGCACCTTGGATGCAACAGCAGCGGCACCAGCGACAGCCGCAGTAGCAGCGGTCGCAGGCGCGGCAGCCGCCTTGGTAACGGAAGATGCTGTCTTCGTGGTTGAGGGCTTTGTGGCGGCCTTTTCAGCACGAGAATTAGCTTCTCTAGAGCGGGCAGCAGAACCGGCACGGTTAGCTACTGGGCTCTTGACCGTGCGCTTCACGTTCTCCGCGCCAACGTTTGAAGTGCGCGGTGCCGTCTTCTTTGGCGGGGTAGAAGGAGCACCCTTGTCTGTCGCCTTGTTCGATGACGCTGCAGTAGGCCGCATCATACGCGCAAGGAACCCTTCGTCAACGTGACTCGGTCTCTTGCTCGACGCAGGCTCTTGTGGGGGCTTGCTGGTGGAGGGGACTCCAAGGCTGGGTCGCTGACGGTTTGCTACAGAGCTCTGGCGCTTCACAGGCTTAGAGGCAACAGCGCTGCCAACAGCATGCGCACTGGCGGATTGGGGCAGGTTCGATTGTCGAGCTGCTCCGCCCTTGTGGGCAGAAGCGGCGGTCGGCGCCATTAGCGACGACGGCAAGTGGACGGGCTTCGTAGGAGATTTTGGTTTCGGTTTGACGAAACCCGTGTCATTGGGTCCAGTCTTGACAGGGGTTGGCTTCTTGGTAGAGGCGGTGCCACCAGTAGCCCTAGTCGAGGCAACGGGCTTGGTAGCCGGCCGCTTCGCAGGTTCCGTCTTAGATGTGGCTGGCTTGGTGGCTGTTTTGGAAGGTGTCGCACTGGGACGTGAAGCAGCGGCTGGTTTGGCCGGAGTCGCGTCCTTGGACTTCGCGGGAGAATTGCTTGGATTTTTGGAGGTGTTGCTGGGCTGCTCGGGGGCGACCTCGACAGCATCCGGAGCCTCAGGGATAGACTCGGCGGCGGGTGTTCTGACAGAATCGTCTTGGGTGGACATTTTGCTCTTTGTGCGATAGAGACTGGGCTCCGTGTCGTTGCTGAGACGTCGTCGGGAGACGCTAGAATCGTCGCTCTGGTCTCGTTTTAGTCCGATGCGGCCGTCTTTTTCTACGGCAACAAAGTTGGTTCTGATTTTCGAAAGAGGTCTAGGTGCTTCGGAAGTTGATGAAGCTGCTAATGGAGAAATTGTGTGTTAGCCCGGTGTACTGTACGCCAGCGATCAGGGCTTGGTAGCGCAGCAAGCGAGCAGCCGTCTCCGCGTGCCACAGCCGAGCCAACAACATGCATTGCCCAGGCACGGATGCTGCCGTGGGGGCAATTGGAGTGTCGCGGCTTGTTATGGGTGTCGGATAGAGATGCTGCTTGCGTGGGCGGCCAAAAGGACGGTGGTGATGCTGGGGTTGAGCCACCTGTTGGAGAGCGACCTCTGCTATCTGGCGGGCTGGAGTCGCCTTTGCTTTCAAACATGGCACGCAGGTTCTTGACCTGGCTCATGACGGCGATGATGGACGTGGCGTCCTCGCAGGGACCCGCGAATTCGGTGCCAGACGATGCGTGATTGTGTCTATGCGGTATGCGGCGGGAATTGTGGTGTCTTTGGGAGGTGGGCTCAGGCAGGGAAATGAGGGGGGAGAGGTGACGGTGACGGAGACGGAGACTCCAGTAAATGGCCGGATATAGGTGAACAGAGTTTAAGCCTACCGAGAAATGATGAACGGATGACAGGAGGGAGATCCAAGTTCCAGACAAGCTTCGGGAGCAAGGGATGCACGGTACGGAGGAGCGGTAGTGTGTGTGGGAGCGGTTTTGGAGTTGGCACGGAGTAAGGTCAGGTATCCGTATGGCGCGGTGAGATGCAGCCGGGTGGGTGCGGCAGCCTGTGCCTGCAGGCGAGGGGGAGGATATAACAAATTTACCTAGCACAAGGTGGCGCGCCTCGACGCGGGTCATAGGAACCAGGCAGGAAAATCAGGGGTTGCTCAGTTGAGGCACCAACGGACGAGGGAGCCTACTGGTGACTGGATAGGCTGACGGCAGGGATCTTCTTCTAGGCCAATTGCTCCGTGGACAAGTGAGGCAGGCGATTGAGCCGGGGCACAAATCAACGTCGAGCGGGTTGCTCTGCTCAATGGAAGTACAAAGTAAATATACCTAGTACAGAGTGCTAATTAGTACGGAGACAGAGGCTACGATGCAAGAGACGCTAACAAAGCGCGTCCGCCCCCTTGTGAACTTTGGCGGGGAACAATGGGCTCGGGTACCTGAGTGCCTGAATAGCCAATGTTGCAGGCCCAAACAACTGGCACCGCATTGCAAGTTGACATGCCACGGCTACTGCACGGTCTGTGCCCATGCAGGCACTCCGCGTTCGCGTGCTTGTACAACCTGACCTGACCTGCTGCCAGCTGACAACCCATTTTCCATTCATCGCCTTCGTTTGACTTTCCATCTTCACTTCTACCATCGCCCTCAACATCACCGAATCCGTCTCCGTTGGCTCCATATCTACCAATTAATGCCGCCGCGCACATGTAAACAATACTCTGGTGGATCCGCCGTTTCCATGGCGCCCGCGAGCGCCTCCGCTGCTGACTTTGTCCTGATTCGAAGACGACGTAATGTCTCGCAATTTAACCGGTCCTCCACTTGGCATTGTACAAGACAAGGTTACTGGTAGTATGCCACGTTCCCGGGTAGCATCCTCGCGTTTACGAGCAGCACTTTGCATCAAAAAGAGGCGCACTGGCCAGGAGTAATATTGAGGCGCCATGGCAGCAGTAAATGAAAGCGAGCCCAAACGCATGACAAAGTGTTGCTACCCTGCGTGCCTTCGCTCGACGTGGGTTCCGTGGATCAACGTCCTGCAGCCCGCCAATAACTCCGTACAGCCTGTTTTTCCACCGATTGCCGGACCCGGGCTAGATCCCGCCACATCGCGACCCCAAAGCTTTGCGCCGCAACTGCAAAGGCGCGCTCTGCCCAATGCACGATTCCACGTAGACCGCATTTCATACGGTTCCATGCAGACTGCGGTTACCCATTTCTGATCGGCGCATGTAGTCCGTCTTGAGACTGTAAGAAATGCTGTTGATCAACACCTGCAAGGCAAGCCCAGTGAGGGCCACCTTGATGTCCCAAGAGTATGAACGAGGCCTGCCAGTGCAAGCAAAGCGATAAATGCACTACTTGCAGCGTGACCAGGTCTGTATAGGTAGACCGAGTACACCAGTGGACAAAGCCGATGTGTGTAGTTGCCTTTGATACCTAATCTCAAAAACTCCGCGATAACGTATTTGTAGAGGTAAAAGTCCCCAAAGTCGAGCTCACAGCATGTCAATAGTTTCGAGATCTTTGAACCGGTGCCCACTACCAATTTGTTAGGGTGTATGGGATCCTTCGAATCTGTTGAATAGGACATGACCCGGAACCGGCATCGCACCCGAATCGCTGTGCTGGCACAGGCAGCTTCGAGTAACAAACAGCGCAAGGGTCTCGCTACAGTTGCGGCCAAATGACGTGATCGGCCAATGAACACGAGAAGCAGACGAGATGCCTGCGCCATGCGGTATGTGACATTATTTTGGATTCAATCCGATGAATCTGCTTACGATCGTAGATTCTAGTTGGCTCTGTCATAAGCCGCTCATCGTTATAATCTAGTCTAGAGAACGGCTAGCTGCAGAGGCAGCAGCGAGCTGGCTACCAGCAGCATCGCAGCAGAAAAATCGCCGCGCACACGATAAACAGGCAATTAATATAGATATCAACTTCAAATACATGCACATCATCTGAATAGATGGAGTTTTTCGTGTATATACATCTCCTGAAAGCGATTGAGGCTTACCTAACGATTGCGACCAAGGTCTCTGCTCCACAGCCGGATCCGAGGTCGGCAGCCGAGGGCGAAAAGTCAATGGTGACATTTTTCTACAAGTTCCGAAACGCCTCTCTCTTCCTTTCTGTAGCTCAACACATCTGACCTCTCGATTCAATTCAACAGCAGCCATGTCTCTCCGTACTCTCCGAATCGGTACGAAAAAGTTCTCCTGTCCAATAAACCTCCCTTTTGCCCCGACAAACCCCATTCCAAAGCCAATTCAATTCAACCCCCCCCCGAAAGACGCAGCAAAGGAAAAAACATGGCTAACCTGAATTGCCCGCCTCGCAAAAAGGCCTCATCCCCGGCGACGGCATCGGCAAGGAGGTCATCCCCGCGGGCCGGCGCGTGCTCGAGGCGCTCCCCGCGGCGCTGAAGCTCAAGTTTGACTTTGTCAACCTGCAGGCGGGCTTCGAGACGTTTGAGAAGACGGGCACGGCGCTGCCCGACGCGACCGTCGACACGCTGCGCGGCGAGTGCCAGGGCGCGCTCTTTGGCGCCGTGTCGTCGCCGACGCACGCCGTCCAGGGCTACTCGTCGCCCATTGTCGCGCTGCGCAAGCGCCTCGACCTCTACGCCAACGTGCGGCCCGTCAAGACGGTCCTCACGGCCGCCCGCCCCATCGACATGGTCATTGTGCGCGAAAACACCGAGGACCTCTACGTCAAGCAGGAGACGACGCGCGAGACGCCCGAGGGCCGCGTCGCCGAGGCCATCAAGCGCATCTCGGAGCGCGCCACCTTTCGCATCGCCACCATGGCCGGCGACATTGCCGTCCGCCGGCAGAAGCTGCGCGAGGCCGGCGGCGCCAGCATCCACAAGAGCCCCGTCGTCACCATCACGCACAAGTCCAACGTCCTGTCGCAGACGGACGGCCTGTTCCGCGAAGTCTCCAAAAAGGCCCTCGCCGACGCCCGGTTCGCCTCGGTCCACGTCGACGAGCAGATTGTCGACTCCATGGTGTACAAGCTCTTCCGCCAGCCCGAGGACTACGACGTCATCGTCGCGCCCAACCTCTACGGCGACATCCTGTCCGACGGCGCCGCCGCGCTCGTCGGCTCGCTCGGCCTCGTGCCCAGCGCAAACGTCGGCGAGGGCTTCGCCATCGGCGAGCCCTGCCACGGCAGCGCCCCCGACATCATGGGCCGCGGCATCGCCAACCCCATCGCCACCATCCGCAGCGCCGCGCTCATGCTCGAGTTCCTCGAGGAGCCAGAGGCCGCCGCCCGCATCTACGCCGCCGTCGACGCCAACCTCGAGGAGGGCCGCCTGCTCAGCCCCGACCTGGGCGGCAGCGCCAGCACCGAGCAGGTTGTCGAGGACATTCTCCGCAGGCTGTGAGCATGAGACGTGCAGCAGCTTGTAGTGTATTGGAGTAGAAAAACTAGGTCAATAAACAGCGATATGCTCTTGTGTATGTGCAGCTCTCAGGTTGTCTTCTCCCGTGATATTGTTTTTTTAAAAAAAAGCGTGATTCTTTGTGTATGATGCTTGTCTATTGCAGTTCTATATGCCACAACATCCAACTCTAATTTGGTTTGTGCTGCTCCCTCGAAAAATCCGTTATATAAAGTACAAATTTCAACTTTTGGACGAGAGAAGGGTTATTCCTGGTAAATCGAGCAGCTTCTTCTTCTATACAACCCAGCGCGCCATGATGGTACAAGTTGGAGAATATGAGCGCTCTGTTCGCAGCTCAATTTCCAACTACAATAAAATTAAAAACACACAACTTGTTGTTGCATTTATTTTGAGCGCTTCGCATCGAGCTCAGCCTCGTACTTGGCAACCAACTCCTTTTGCAGATGCGGCGGCGCCGGGGCGTAGTGGCTAAACTCCATGCTAAACTCGCCCTTGCCCTGGGTGGCGGCGCGCAGCTGGGAGCTGAAGCCAAACATGGCGTTGAGGCTGCAGTCGCAGGTGAGGGTAAAGTCCTCGGTGCCAATGTCCGTGTCGTGCACAATGGCGTTGCGCTTGTTCATGAGCATGAGGATGGCGCCCTGGAACTCGTTGGGCGCCGTAATGGTCGTCTTCATCAGCGGCTCGAGCACCTGGCCGCCGGCCTCGGGAAAGGTCTTGCGGAACGCCATCTGCGTGGCGAGGCTAAAGGCGTGGTCGGACGAGTCGGTAACGTGCGTGGCGCCGTCGTTGATGATCATCCGGGTGCCGATGACGCGGTGGCCCAGGAGCGGGCCCTTGTCGGCCGCGACCTCGAAGCCCTTGGCGCAGGCCGTCAGGAACTTGTCGGGGATGGTGCCGCCGACGACCTGGCTCTCGTAAAAGTTCTCGCTCGGGTCGTCGTTGGGCTCAATGTAGCCGACGACGCGGGCGTAGTCGCCGGGGCCGCCGGACTGGCGCTTGAAGAGAAAGTCAAAGTCGGCGTGGCGGGAAATGGTCTCGCGGTAGGCGACGCGGGGCTGGCCGGTAACGCACTCGGTCTTGTACTCGCGCTTGAGGCGCTCGACGTACACCTCGAGATGGAGCTCTCCCATGCCGGAGATGATGGTCTCCTCGCTCTCGGCGTCAACGTGGACGCGAAACGTCGGGTCCTCGCGCTGGAAGCGGTTCATGGCCTTGGAGAAGTTGTCGGCATCGGTGGTGCGCTTCGGTTTGATGGATAGAGACATGACGGCATCGGGAACAAACATGGACGTCATCGTGTACGGCAGGCCGCCGTCGGTAAAGGTGTCGCCCGAGGCGCAGTCGACGCCAAAGACGGCGCAGATCTCGCCGGCGCCAACCTCGCTGACGTCCTCCATCTCGTTGGAGTGCATGCGGACGATGCGGGGGATGCGGACCTTTTTGTCGGTGCGGCTGTTGAAGAGGTAAGTGCCCTTGTTGAGGGTGCCCTGGTAGACGCGGATGTAGGTGAGCTGGCCGTAGTTGTTCTCCTCGAGCTTGAAGGCGAGGCCGACAAAGGGGAGCGAGTTGTAGGGCACGAGCTTGACCGTCTTTTCGTCGCGAAGCTTGTCGAGCGCCGTGTTCTCAATCTGACCCGGGTTGGGCAGGTAGTCGCATACGGCGTCGAGCATGGGCTGGACCGCCTTGTCGGCGAGGGCGGAGCCCATGATGACGGGCGAGAACTTGCGGGCAATGGTGGCGCGGCGGATGGCGGCCTTGATCTGCAGTATGGTGGGCTCCTGCTCCTCGAGGAAGATTTCAGCAATTTCGTCGTCGACATCGGCGAGCTTCTCAATCAGAACCTGGCGCTTCTCCTCGACGAGATCCTGGAGGTTGGCCGGGATCTTGTCCTCGATACGGATCTTGGTGCCGCGGGGCGCCTCAAAGTACATGGCCTTGCGCTCAATCAGGTCCACGACGCCCTGGAACTCGTCCTCGGCGCCAATGGGGATCTGGATGGCGGCGGCGGGCATCTTGAGCTTGGTGTTGATCTGCTCGACGGCCTTCCAGGGGTTCGCGCCCATGCGATCCATCTTGTTGACAAAGGAGATGCGGGGGACGTCGTAGCGCTTCATCTGGCGATCGACGGTAATGGTTTGCGACTGAACGCCGCTGACGGCGCACAGGATCATGACGGCGCCGTCGAGGACTCGCAGAGCACGCTCTACCTCGATGGTAAAATCGATATGGCCGGGGGTGTCAATCAGGTTGAAGTGGTAGGTCTCCTCTTTTCCGTTTTCCGTTTTTTTCCAGTCGCAAAAGGTCGCAGCAGACTGGATTGTGATGCCCTTTTCTCGCTCGAGATCCATAGAGTCCATCTTGGCGCCGACGGAGTCCTTGCCGCGGACTTCGTGAATCGCCTTGATTCGACCGGTGTAGAACAACACGCGCTCGGTGACAGTCGTCTTGCCGGAGTCAATGTGCGCCTAGAAAAAAATGTGAGAAACTGCGGCTCAATGCGCTCGGGTGCCATAGGGGGCTTGAGCACATACGGCGATACCAATGTTTCGCACTCGGGAGAGGCGAGCGGCCTCCTCGCCAGACATGTTGGCGGCGACGTACTCGGGCGTCAGACTGGCGGCATCTTCTTGCGCCTTCTTCAGACTATGCAATTGAATCATGTTAGAAGCCATGACCAACCAGGTATGGTGTGCACCAGACGGGGGACGAAATACTCACGCATCTTGCGCCGCTCCGCGACGGGTACGAGACTGGCTGAATGCGCGCCGGGCGTTGAAAGGCGCCCCAGCGGCCTTGAAATCACGGAACCCAGCAGAGGATCTCAAAGAATCAGAGATCAGACGGCAGTTGAGCCATCTGACAGAGCTGAGGACCCTCATGTTGCGAGACTGTCCGCAACCAAAACGATTGTCGTGGTTGAGAGCAGTGGCGTGCCAAGTCCCTGGAAACTTTTTTTCTGCCAGGGGCAGCGCCACAAAGGCCACCCCATCAGCACTGCACGTGCTAGCGCGACAGCACTACCGCCAGAGGAAGAAACGCCGAACATGCCATTCATTTGAGATAGACTGGATTAAAAAGTGATTGTTGTGGGAGTAATTGTACCGCTAATTCATATTCATCTATCGTTTCTACTAAAACGTGTATCTATATTGCGATGCATAAGCCAAGATTTCTACGTAAAAGCCCAACGCCGGCAAGTCTCACTCCACGGCCAAGACTGGATATACAAAATGGCATTCTAAAACAAGCAAAGACCCCAATGATCAAACCAATGGTCAGATGGCAGCGACAAGAACGGCGAAAAAGGTCGACATGGAGACGGCGACCAGTCCCAGTGCAGAGAGGCCAATGGCAGCAGCGCCGCTCTCACCGCTCTGGCTCTGGAAGCCTGACGAGGCATCGTAGCCAGGGGTTCCACTGCTGGCGCTGCCGCTTGTAGTGGTATTGGCACCCGCAACAGGGGTGGACGAGGGAATGGTGGCGCCCTTGGAGGGGAAGGGAACGACGTTGGAGGCGCTTGCGTTGAACTTTGTCGGGGCAATGGCGACTTGGTTGTTCTCCAGGTCGTAGACGACGTAGGCGGAGCGCAAGAAGGTGTCGCCTAGCAAATAGGAGCTTTCGGAGCCGTCGCTACTGGCGGGCTGGGCTTGGATACCAAATGTGCAGGCAGGGACGTTTTTGTGTCTGCCAGTCGAGATGGTGACTCCAGCCTGCTCCAGCACAAGCTCGTCCATGGTGACGTTGATGCGAGGGCCCTGGCTGCCACCAAAGCCAAAGGAAAAGTAGGCCTTGCTGGTAGCATAGCTGCAGGGCAAAACGGCGACTCCGAGGTCTTGGGAATAGGCGGCACCGACTTCGTTCCAAATTTGGTTGGTGATGTCGGTGGGGAGGTATGAGAGCGTGGTGCCGGAATCGAGAAGAGCGGTGATCGGGTAGCTGGACGAAGTGAAGGAATCGGAGCCAGACGAACTGTATCCGCCAACGGAAGTCAAAGGCACGTTGAACTCGACGACCTGGCCAGTTGTGCCGCCGCTGGGCAAGAGGTCGAGGCGGGCCAAATCGCCCTGGTATTTTTCGGTATCAATGGCACCAAACAGCAGGTTTCCCTTGCTCGCGTCCAGGTCGTTGAGCCAGAGGCTGTAGGCAACCGTCTTGATGTTGCCAGAGGTCTGCATGGCAATGGGCAGGTTGGGGTACGTGTCTCTCACCGTCTGGAGAGAGGCCTCGTTGCCCTTGTAGCCAATGCCGACCAGACCAAAGGGAATATCCGTCTCTTCGGCGAGACCCATGGTCAGGTTCTTGATGGTAACGCCACCAAGCTCGAAGGCGTCGAGAAAGTATGAGCCCTTTGCACTACTCTTGTCGACGTATTGAATTTGAAAAGTGCCTTCATCGAAAGCTTGAAAGGTGCTCGATTTGCTAGAGGTGACTGCGAGCTACGTTAGCAAGAGACAGGTCCTAGTACTACATCAATGAGACAATGCAGCTCTCAAAGATCAACTTACAAGAGCCTTTGGAGCAGCCGTTGCTCTGGCCGGGTCGGGTGATTTTGTCACTCTTGGCCTGGCAGGCCGATGATCCGCTCGAAGGCACCCATACATCGCTGCTGCCAGTGTCGAGTTGGAGAGAGAATTTCTGGCCGGGTGTGCCCACGGTGACATCAACAAAGTACCCGCCGTCTTGTCGGAGGTTGGAAATGTCGGATTCAACGCTCGAGGCTCGGCGCTGCAGGTTGCTATGCGGCCTCTTCTCAAAGTCCATGAGCACGTACTGCGCGGTGGCAGACGCGGACAGCAGCGCTGTCACAGTCGCGGCTGCGGCCTTCATTTCGAACTGGTCGAGTCGCTCGGAGTATTCTAGATTATCGGTATGGCTAGGCGACGGATTGCTGTTCAAAGATCGATGACGCTACACGGGCGCCAACAGCAAACGGCGGCAACGGTGTGGCGGGTAGGAGAGCAGAACAGCTGTAGCAAGGAAAGCGCACGCTGCAGGGCCAAGCAATGAGCAGCAAAGAATTAGAACCAAGAGGTTTCCTTGAGGCTGTACCTCTGTGATTATATTTCGGGAGCAAGCCTGGTCAGATGAAGAGATGGGAGGAGGCGAGGCAGACAAAGAAGGCGAGGCGTTACGATGCTGGTCTCGGGGAGTGGGCGCGACTAGGCTTGTATAATAGGAAGAGCGAGCGATGAGCGGAGACCTAGCAGCGAACTAGTTTTGGAGCTCGAATCGGCCGAACTGCGCAGCAACGTAATTGGTAGAAGCCGCTAGCTAAGCTGGTTGAGCGTTGCTGTACAGGTTTTCGGCGCTGCCGGTGCGGGAGCCCAACCCAAATGGCGGCGCCGAGGCGGTGCTTCAGCGGGCCAAGGGACATGCAACACATGAAGAGGAAGCGCTAATAAAAAGCAATGGGTGCAAAAAGAAACCCTATTTGCGGCTACTTCGGTGTCTCCAGGGGGAGGGAGGAGCTTCTGCCAGGGCATGTCTCACTGTTGTCGAGAGCTTCTGCAGCGTCACCCTAACGAGCGAGCGTGCGTCATCTCATTCGCCCCCCCTGTGACAGCAATTAAGTTTGAGCTACTAGGGGGCCGGCGGTTGGCAGGTTTGGTGGGATTCTTTGGGCACATTTCAGTCTGCGGCTCAAGCTCAAGACGACAGTAACAAACTCTCAAGGCCACCGAGTCAATTGCTGCTGCGTCCCCCCCTCCCCCGGCACATCCATGCCGCTCGCCAAGAGATGATGATCCGGAGCTGCAGTTGCCCGCCACCACATCGCGGGGCGTCTTGGCATCGTCCGCGCCCAGGTAGATTGCGCGCTGTTGCCGGGGGGCACAAGACTCGGTCTTCCAGCCGGGCCTGCATGTGTCACCATGCATGCGGCAAGATGTATTATTTCTTGTCCGTTCTTGGCTACAGAGGCAGCAATGAATCGTGCACTCATATGTTTGGCAGAAAGCTATTCGCCTGCTGCGGAGTACAAGTACCAATAGTCCCGTGGGGAACCATGTTCGCTGCCAGCAACAAATTTCCAGCTGCCCCAGAGCAAACGCCACTGGTAACTACCTTAACTAGTCATGGCTACCAGAGGAGAATCGGTTCGACAGCCGACCGCCTCCGATTTCCAACTTGGTCGCAATGCAATTATGCCCGCATTACCAAGGACACGAGCAAGGTCGAATGCAGTCTCTCTTGGTCATTTATTTGCATCTCAAAATACGCACACATACAATTGAAAGCAACACCAACGCTGAAACGCATCCACTAACCCGCTGTGTGGCTGCGGTCGCGACTGTGGCTGTGTCCTTCTGATTCCATGCGCGTCAGAACGGGGCCTGTTGGGCCGTCATGCCCTGCGAGCGGCCTACCAGAACCGCCCTCCGGCTGCCGTCATTGCCGTGCAACGCGCAATCCTTGCTCCAGCTCGCCACCCCTGCCTGCGACATCGTCGGCGTCAATGAGAAACTGCAACTGGTTTCAATCAGGGCCTGAAATCCTTGATCCGTCGTTGTTGTAATATTTCTCAGATGGCAGGCCATTCCTAACAATCCAGATCCGCATTCAGATGATATAGTTCCCAGTTTGGCATCGCCCCCTTTCAGTCCCGTAGCTGCTCCTCTACATACTTGCTCAGCCTCGCGAGGCCCTCTTCCACCACGGCCGTGTCGCACACGTACGCCAGCCGCACGTAGCCCGCAAAGTCCTCGCCGCAGCCAAAGCTGTGCGACCCGGGAATCAGCAGCACCCTGCACTCGTCGACGACGCGCGTGCAGAACGCCTCGTCGTCCACCGGCCGGCCGCTCGCCGCGCCGCGGAACTGGATCCAGGCCATGGTGCCGCCGCCGGGCGACACCCACCGGCAGCGGTCGGCGTGCCTGGCCACAAAGGCCGCCACCAGCCCGCGGTTGCGCCGCGCCAGGTCAATGTTGCGCCGCAGCAGCGCCGGCTGCACCGCGGGCGACAGCGCGTAGGTCGCGATCTGGTCGTCGACCTGCGACACGCTTATGGTCGTGTAGTTGCGCCGCTGCGAGCACGCCGCGATGAGCTCCTTGTCCGGCGACGCCACCCACCCGATCCGGATGCCCGGCAGCGACAGAGACTTGGACATGGACCCCGAGGCGATGGTCCTTGTGTAGCCAAACGTCGTAATCGGTGGCGGGGCACTCTCCGGCTCGTGAAATAGCGGCCGATATACTTCGTCGCTAAAGACGATGACGCCCCGCGCTTTCGCAATCTCGACAATCTCTCGCAGGACGGCTTCGGGTATCACGGCACCGGTTGGGTTGTTTGGGTTGTTCAGGATAATCATCTGCGTACGCAATCAGCAAGGCGGCCCTCTCGCAAGTCTCAATAGCTTATAAAGTGGCGCCGCGCACCACGCATCGCGCCGCTTTACCTTGGTGTTGCGTTGAAAGAGCTCGTTCAAGTCTTGCACGTCGGGGATGAAGCCATTTTCCTCCTTGAGCTGCCAAAAAGATACCTGGGATCCAAATGTCTCGGGCACAGAGTAGAGCTGCGTATAGACCGGATAGACGCAGATTGCATGCTCCGTTGGGCCAAGGAGCGCGTACAGGACGAGAAAGTTGGCCGAGATGGCTCCTTGTGTTATAAGCACGTCGTCCTCTGTAAGTTGGGTCTCTTGCCCGCTGGCGAGCTTGGCCACGCTCTGCCTTAGCTCGGTTGATCCGTTGGTGCTGCCATAGCCGAGTTTTGAGCTGGTGATGACTGGCCCATCGTCGTTTTCTGTTGATAGACTGGTCAAGTCGTCAATGGAAATTGGACAAGCGTATGTGTCGGCGAGATTGAGTAAGCCAGGTGTCCCGCGCCATCGGGCTAGCCATTGCTCAGCCGGGAAAGTAGAAGGATGAGCCATGAACGATCTTGCAAAGAGCTTGGTTCAAGTTGCAAGTCGGAAAAGAAGACTTGCAACGCATGCACGCGATTTGAATAATTAACGATGATGAATGCGGCCTTGCTATTACATCTCGTGGCTACTTGATGGGAGATGACTCTTCGTGTAGGGTACGCCCTGGCGCGTGTTGAGTGGGACGCCCGAGGTCGGCTGCCGCAACAATGCAACAGTGCACGTCAAGCTCCGAACGGTGCGGTCTGTCATGTCATGAGGGCTAGGTGAGTTGCACGGATAGGCGCGGCTCAGTGAATAAACAGAAATGTCGAGATGTGAGTCGAAATGAGTGCTATGACGGTAAGCTGTAATGGACTTCTGTGACGCCGAGTGATGGGTCAGTCTCTTGCCGGCAGCGATACATCATGCTGACCGCGAATTGCTGTTGGGGAAGAAAGTCGTGCATCTAGCTACTATATGCCTTTCATTTTCTCAAGGCGTTCTCGATGTCTTTGATGGCATCGAAATGGAAGCCAGCGAGTTCCAGCCAGTCCGTTGTCGGTTGATTGACTTTGTCTAACCGCAATGGGCCACCTCTGACAACTAGAGCTTGCAGCACGCTGAGACATTGAGGATCTGACGCCGCACAACGCTCATCTGTCAGAAGCAGAGCATAATCTAGCTTAGTTTCAGCATCGTAACAGTGTGTTTGCGGGGTTGAATTTGCAAAGCACGATGGCCGATTTAGCATAGGTGCGATCACAGAAGGGGCTACAATAGCTGTGTGCAGCAGTCTTCGACAAGCCTTTCAGGCGGCAGAGGCGCTGTATCTACTCTCTAGGTACCTAGGTACCTACCTACCTTGGCAGCTGTGCCTGGAGTGGCTGCAGCTTCTGGACAGGTGCATCAGCAACGGACTAGCTCTGCTGTAGGCACCATTCGTCTGCTGTTTGGCCGGCATACGTAATCAAAGACCACTCACCAATGTACTCCATAGCACGGGTGTGAATTTATCAGATACTCCGTAATACTGGCAACGCATGCAGCATGATGGTACGCCGCGCCGTTGTGGGGCCGCTCGCTGTACCTTAAATCCTCGGGCGCCTTGCAAAGGTACGCTACAGCGCATTGTAGCGTCACTCGTCATCCATCACCCGTCCGCGGTTAGCCTAGCCGTGCTGAGGCAGCCTGGCCTCTCTCTAATCCACCGCATCCAGCCACGCCATCTCCGCACTCCATCATCGAAGCGCTACGTCTCAACAGTTCTTCACGGTCGCTCTCCTGCACAGCGCCATGATTTCCATTAGGAGGATGCTGTTCGGGGTCGTCGCAGCCCTGCCTGCGCTTGCGACAGCCCTCCAAAATGCTTCCTACCCAAATGTCGACATGCTGAGAGCTCAGCTGGCTCTCATGGGCGAAAACGATCGTCCCGACGGCTGCCCCCCATGGTAGGCCAACGCCGAGCTTCGCGCACGCAAACACTGCGAATATGACCATGTTTGCTGACCATGCATCCCTCATGTAGCTTCAACTGTCTTCTTCCCGTCCACGCCTGTGCGCAGTACGCTGGTTGCAACGAGTTCAACGGCATCTGTGATTGCCCCGCTGGCTTTGGTGGCGATGACTGCCTCAAGCCTCGTGAGTCAACCCTCATACATGAATCCGAGATGACGCTCGTGTTCTGACTGCTGCGCGATTAGTTTGCGGCTCTCTGGCCCGCGGCCGCGACCGACCGATGCGATCTGGCGACAATTGCGAATGCGACGAAGGCTGGGGCGGCGTCAATTGCAATGTTTGCCTCCAAGATTCTGCCTGCAACGCCTTTATGCCCGATGAGACTGGCGGTGTCTGTTACCGCAGCGGCGAACTGGTCCGTAGCAATCACCAGATGTGCAATGTCGTCAACAAGATGATTATCAAACTGCTCGGCGACCAAACCCCAGAGGTCACCTTCACCTGCGACAGGGAGACCGAGGAATGTGCTTTCCAGTGTAAGCAAACGACACAAAACGAACCACGCAATATCGATGTGCTGACAAATTATAGTCTGGGTTGACCAAGTCGAGTCTTTCTACTGCCACCTGTCCGAGTGTGAATCGAGCGCATCCTTTGGCGACACCACAAATGGCACCTCGTATAAATGTGACAACATCGAATGCGAATGTATTCCCGACCGCATGATGTGCGGCAAAGACGGTTCAATGGACTTGACCGACTTCTTGGCCGAGGCCATCAAGGGCCCTGCTTCGTATGAGTGTACCAACACAAACGACACGTTCCACAACTGCGCGTTTAAGGAGCCTCAGATGGACCAGCTCATGACCGATCTGCTCGGAGACTCCAGCATTCTGCTCACCTGCGGCTCGGGCGAGTGCATGCACGAGACTGAAGTCCCCGGCTACCGACGACCTGTGAAGCAAATCAACACCCCCCTCATTGCCGGTATAATTGCTGCCTGTGCTCTGTTTGTTGTCGCCGTCATTGTTGTAACATGGTATCTGGCTCGTCGCAGACTGCAGTATGGCGCTATTCATCTCGACGACTCCGACGACGAGAGCACCAAGCTCATGGCCAATCACAAGCCTGCTTCGCTTCAGTTCCAGAACGTGTCTTACACTCTCAACGGCAAGCAAATTCTGTCTGGAATCCAAGGCATTTGCCACCCAGGCGAGGCCACCGCCATCATGGGTGCATCTGGTGCTGGCAAGACGACGTTTCTCGACATTCTCGCGCGCAAGAACAAGCGTGGCCAAGTCTCTGGCGAATTCTATGTCAATGGTGAAAAGGTCTTGGATAACGACTACAGGAATGTCATTGGTTTTGTCGACCAAGAAGATACAATGCTCCCGACTCTGACGGTTCACGAGACGATCTTGAACAGTGCTCTATTGAGATTGCCTCGCGACATGACCCGCGCTAGCAAAGAGCAGCGAGTGTTTGAAGTGGAAAAGGAGCTTGGCATCTACCACATCCGGGACTCGCTCATTGGATCCGAGGAAGGCAAGGGCCGCGGTATCTCTGGTGGCGAAAAGCGACGCGTTGGAATTGCCTGCGAACTGGTCACTAGCCCATCCATCCTCTTCCTCGACGAGCCTACTAGCGGATTGGACGCCTTCAACGCCTACAACGTCATCGAGTGCCTCGTCACATTGGCCAAGAACTATCAGCGAACCATCATCTTCACGATTCATCAGCCACGCTCCAACATTGTCGCCTTGTTTGACCGGCTTGTGCTTCTTGCTAGGGGCAGGACTGTCTACTCTGGCAAGTTTGCGGATTGCCAATCGTACTTTGATGGTATTGGTTATGAATGCCCGCCTGGTTATAACATTGCGGATTACCTCGTTGACCTTACCATGCATGCCAGCCGCTCTGACTCGATTGATGATGGAACTGTCGGCGCTGACTCTGCAAGCGTCGGGCCAAGCAGCACCAGAGCCGTCAAGTCGATTGCCAGTGTATCCGGTGGCAGTATCGGGGAGGACCCCTCTGAGAGCTCGTCCTCTCGCCCGAGAGCCAAGCGCACCAACTCTATCCGTGCTCGACAAGAACGTGAACTCTTTACTCGCAGACGCACTGCCGACACTGCTGCATCCTCTGACGCTGGTGGCGAGGAAATTGGGGCCTACAAGCTTCAGACGAATCCTGTTACACCTCTTGGACAAGTCAACGAAGATCCTCACAACCTGCCTCCCGATGCGCTTTCTGGAACCGATCTTGATCTCCTGTCTACGGCGTTTGCCGAGTCCCACATTGCCGCCAGTACCCATGACGAGATTCAAGAATCTGTTGCAGCCGCTCAAGATGCCAACGGTTCAAACGCAAATGGCTACTCTGTTGACGGTCCGAATATCAACATCAGCGCCGTCGGCAAAGGCTACCACCGTATCAGCTACCCTCGCCAGTTCATTATTCTGTCGCAGCGTACCTTCAAAAATCTATACAGGAACCCGATGCTGATGCTGACTCACTATGCCATTGCCATTGTCCTCGCAGTCTTTGCTGGTTTCCTCTTTTACGGCCTCACCGATGATATTCCCGGCTTCCAAAACAGACTCGGTCTGTTTTTCTTCCTGCTAGCGTTGTACGGATTCAGCACGCTCACGAGTCTGACTGTGTTTGCGAACGAACGCATGCTTTTCCTGCGCGAGCGAGCCAATGGATACTATTCACCGGCCACGTATTTTACAGCCAAGGTGCTTTTCGACATTGTACCGCTGCGAATCATTCCTCCTATTCTCATGGGATCCATTCTGTATCCCATGACTGGACTCGTTCCCGACTTTCCTCATTTCATCAAGTTCATCATTGTTTTGGTCCTCTTCAACCTCGCTGCTGCTGCCATTTGCTTATTCATTGGCATCATTTTCAAGGACGGCGGCGTGGCGAACCTCATTGGCAGCCTGGTCATGCTGTTTAGCCTTTTGTTTGCAGGCTTCCTGCTCAATCGTGAAAAGATTCCTGCCAGCGCCGCCTGGCTGCAGAGTATATCGATTTTCCACTACGGATTCGAGGCGCTCATCGTCAATGAAGTCGTGGGACTCACTCTTGTTGACGAAAAGGTTGGCATCCCCATCCAGGTGCCCGGTGCTACCATTCTCAGCACTTTTGGCTTCCAGAACGGTGCTCTCTGGTACGATATCCGCAACCTGGGAATCTTTGCCGCCACTTTCATCGTCTTGGCCTACGCGGCCATGCATATCCTCCTCGTTGAACGCAGATAGAGTACCCTTGCTGCATGACTGTCTAGAGGAGATATTGAGACACCTCATTGGAGATGGATACACATTTGGTATTCCTCGTTGTTTTGATTTGTTTGCATAGTCGTTGGCCTTTGGCGTTTTTGCATGAGTTAGTTTCCTGAGCACACGTATATATTGTAGCCGTACAATACACATATTATAGCTTACGACAATTCTGGAATAGAAACAATTGATGTTTGGTTGTAAATGTACATGCTATAATTGGCTATTTTACACGCGATGCGCCAATGTGGTGTGCATCGTCTTGTACATGCTCCGTCGCTTCCGAATTTCCTATGCTACTGCCTGCCTATGCCATCTTGCCGCCGGTCAATTCTTCCGAAATCTTCTTTGTGCGCTTGACGGAGTGGTCAAACTCGGATTCGCTCGCGTTGGCCACGTTGGTCGAGGTCCTCGTCACCGTCTCAAACATGGCCGCCAAGCCCGGCGGCTTGCCGTAGACGCCCCAGACGTTCTCGGTGGCGCCGGGGCGGTAGCCCTTGACGCTCTGCTTGCGGAAGTAGTCCTCGTGGAAGAGCTTGTCAATTTCCTCCTTGAGCTCGGCCTCGGTGACGATGAAGCTGGAGGCGTTGATGTAGAGCTCCATGAGGGCGTCACGGCGGGCGTCGCGGCGGGCGCCCTCCTGGGCGAGCACCCGCGCGCGGCTTCGCTCAGCCTTTTCGAAGCGCTCCGGATCCGGGTGCACGGCGGTGTCGGCTATGGAAGCGAGGACGGTGCCGCGGGTCATGACGGCGGCCTTGGGCTCGGCGGCCTCGTGGGCGCGCCGGACGGCGTCCTCGCGGC